>JBCEWC010016869.1:0-12845 GCA_038996855.1 Solanum aculeatissimum
TCTATGGTTCCTATGATACCGATTCCAATACGCAAACATTCAGGCTTCGATGGTAATGACTTAACATACAGAGTAAGCAATTCTTATATGATTTAAAAACGACCTAATAGCAGTCTTCAATAATTCAAAACGACAAAATAGGAAAATTAAGCTTCGGCATGCAAAACGACAACTAAACGGACCGTCTAACTTTTAACGGTCCGTTTCACTTTCCATCTGAGAACACTTAGCTTCCTGGGCTTCATACATTCAGGGTCGGCTTACTGTGATGTTTAACGACACACCTAACGGTCCGTGTAAATGCACACGGCCCGTCAACTGGTCCGTCTGGATTGCCTTTGCCTATTTTTCATTGCAGCAACTTGGCTCATCTTTTGTGATGTTTGACGCCACTGTAGACGGCCCGTTACACGTCCAACGGTCCGTCAACCCTTCCGTGTGATTTCACTTGGCTTCGAATCTGCACCAGTAGCTTGGCCAGTATTCTGTTGTGTTTAACGGTGCAGTACACGGCCCGTTGCCATGCAGACGACTCGTCTATCCTCCCGTTTAGTGACACTTAGTCCATTTTTCTCCTTTTCTGCACAGGCCCTCTCTGTTGCGTTTAACGACCAGTCCCACGACCCGTTAAACATGAAACGGTCCATTTGGGCACAGTTTGCTCTAGATTCATCTTTTCCCCTGCTTAGCTCGATTATCCTGCACAATATACTACACACACATTAGACGCAACAATTTGCTTGAGAATTCGTAAAGATTTTAGCTAGAAAAGCGTCAAATGACAAGCGTTTGCGCGACTCATCACATCTCTAACTCAATCAAATCAACAAGAGTATCAATATGATAGATGGACACTACGCAATCTCTATAAACCCTTTTTGCTATGATAGACTCACTAGTAGGAGTAGAAACATCAAAGGGCTCAAGAAGACATTTAGGAAAGGTCTCAAATCTACTGGCCACATAAGGAGTTACAAAAGACAATGTGGCACCCAGATCAAGTAATGCATAATAATCAAAGGTGAAGACTCTAAGCATACCCGTCACGACATCTGGTGCAACTTCTTGATCTTGGCTAGTGCCCATGGAATACAAACGATTTATAGCCCCGCTTGTGTTAGAAATAACACCCTTTTGATTCCCTCTAGTCGGTGCAGAAGATTAAGCCTTGTCAGCCTATTTCGGACAATCTCTCTAAAAATGACCTATTTACCGCACTTATAGCACATATCTTCTCCCTCACGACATCTCCCCAAATATAGTCTGCCACACTTGCCACATGTCGGCTTACCTTGTGAACCTAGAGTCACACTAGCCTGCGACTGAGATCCCTGGGCTTTGAAGTTCTGAGACTTTTGCTCACTCTAATTTCTGGGGGTTAGTGCACTTGCAGATAAAGGCACTGGCCTTGACTGAAACTTTCTACTATTCCTATTTCCTCTCCTCCCAACTTCATGGCTGGATATTTTAGCCCTCTTATTCTTGATCTCCTCTCGGTCTTGCTGTCTCTCCTCCTTAGTTTGCTATACATAGATTATCAACCTGCCTATGTCTATGTCGCTTACAAGCATAACTCTTCTTCTGTCTTTCTTTGGCCATTTGTTCAACCTATCAACGTACAAACCCATTCTACTTCTCATATCAGTGGCCATCTCAGGAGAATAGAGAGACAACTGCATAAACTTAAGGCCATACTCCTTCACTGTCATAGAGTCCTGTTTTAGGTTTAAGCTAGTAGGCAACCAACTCAACCCCATCAACATCGGTCAACTGCATCACCTGGAATACTTTCTGTAGCTCATCAATATAGTTCTCAAGATCATCATTAGGCGTAGAGCCTGTGAACTCAGGTGGGTTCATTCTTAAGAACTCTTGAACCCTAGATGTGTCTTGTGTATCCTGTCTGCCTGCTCCCTATCTAGCAACCGGTGCTGTCACAGCCTGCACCAAAGTCTAGATGGTCTGGCGAAGCTCAGCATTTGAGATATCAGCCTGAGGTGGTTGTTTAAGGGTGACTTGGTCTATGGGTTCATCCTGATTTTGGGGCTCAAGTTGATTCACATTCTGTCTGGCCGAGCACCCTCTTCCTCTAACTTCTCTTCTTGGAGGCATGGTCGTAATTCTACAAACGCGTAATGCATGGATTAGAAGAGGAATTTCATACAGTTTAACTCTATAGCACGAGTAAAAATACAAAAGAAGTGTAACCCTTCCTAATGTCCCATAACCTCCTGCTTAAAAAGTGTGGGGCACAACACACCCATAAATAAAACTCTACTAGACGTGGCTTCATAAATTCCCTAGGACACTTGAACTCTGTGCTCTGATACCAAGTTTGTCACGCCCTGGGAGGGTACCCTAGATGTGGCCGACACTCAGAGACTATTCCTAGTCCCCAAACAAATCACTTGGCCTCATCACATCCATTCAAGCAATAAATAACATATCAACAAAAGACTTAAAGGAAATAGAAAGTAGAAAACCTCAATATATGAATAGTTAAATCAAGAAAATGGACTAGTATTAAAACAACTAGCTCAAAATCAATATATAATCATCAAATCGACTCTAGTCTATGAAGCCTCTATCAACTAGTCAATGGTGCCAATGATAGGTCCTTGACTACCTCTAATCAAACGAAAAGTGAATCTTAAGTCTAACTCTAAAGCTAGATGAAATAATAGACATCCCCCGAACTCAATGAGGACTCACCAATCAGCTGAAATAAAGACAAGATCTTTAATGGAACACCTATTGATAATCTCTAGCACCTGTGTATACATCATGAAAAGATGCAGGCCCATATAGGCGTTAGTACGTGGAATGTACGAGTATGTAAAATAACTGAATAAAACAGATATAGGTAGAATAACCACAACTCAAAGATACTCAATCAAAATATCAAAGGTCTATCTAAAGCAGGAATAAAGAGTAGACATTGACCAATCAATACAATCCAAATCAATATAATCCAATCAAGTTAGGGTACTATCGATATGGAACCTATCTGGGAGTTTCTCTTATTCGATAACAATTATGAGCTAGTGATTGTACAACAATCTCGTTGATGTTGCCACAATCGTTCAGTACTTGCCAGGTAAAGAACGAATCGAATCCATAATGGATCCGATAATCGTGTCCTCTATTCTTTCAGGGACACCCAATCATGAGGGAACATCCAACTCAATAATTTTAATCCTCTCCTACGTTTGGCGACGTAGTTCTGGAGTTCGAGCTGGACTTACTCTCACTCAACTCGGTGATCGATACTCCTCCCAAGACTCAGTGCTCATAAGACCTCAATCACTTCAATCATTCCAATCATGAGTCTCATAAAGACTCTAATCAACTCAATTCATCACATTAGCTATCAACTCTTCGGTTACATTCTTTCAAGGTTCATCTCTTGACTCATAAAGAATCAATCACACATCATTTAAACTCATAACATTTAAGAAACAATAATAAAGTAAAGCATTTAAGGACTTCATAGGCTTTTCAGGCTCAAATTATACTTATATAGAATATGGTAAAATAATAATGAATCAATCTAGGGTTCATGTAGAAAAGTAAAATCATAAATTCCTCGTATTTAATTCATAAAAACTATAATTCATGCAAAATTTTATATATATACGGTAGAATTTAAGCAAAACCTTCGAGAAATATCCATGGAAGACTCAATTCATCAACAATTCCCTTAATTAAGATTATGGGCACATGGAAGAACAAAAATCCATGTTCTAGTTTTCCTTAGATATTCAGAAGTTCAAATCTTAGAGTAGCTTGGAATCCTCAAGTTCTCTCTTCAAACCCTAGCCTTTTCTCTCTTGAAATCTTGTTCTAAGTTTAGAGAAGGTGATTTAGCGTAAAAATAACCAACTGATAGGTTTTAGGACTTAATTTAGGTATAAAAAGTTGAGTCTAGACTTTAAAAGGGTGAGAAAAGACCAAAATAACTATTTAGAAAAAGCTGAAAAAAGTCATCCACAAGATCCTTTACGGCCCGTGGAACGTTCCATGACTCCTGGGTCACTTTCGTGAACTTTTAGGCACGTTTTTGAAGCTATTGAAACTTTTCACGAGACCTATTCATGACCCGTAGATGAATTTGTGGAGCTAAAATTTGACTTTTTGGACCTTTCCATGAAACCCCACTTTACTAGTCGTACTTCAATCCACGATCCGTAAGTGATTTTGTGGAACTGCTCTACTCTGGTAGTGTTCAGTAAACCAACCATAACGTTTGACTCCGAACTCTAAATGAGGTGACACCAGTTGCGTTGGAAAGCTAATTCAAAGAGCTTTCATTTTATAGGTAATAAGACACCTAATTATTTGTGTTGTAAGAGTTATGATCGTTGAAAAATTGACCCTTGCATAATCGATCACTAGAAACTCAATTAATTAGAAAGTTTTAAACTCGTCTAAGTGTTAGAAGTCTCTTATTACCCTAATACACTTCTCATATATAAGAATGAGTCTCGAAACATAGGTTCATGTGAGGATAAAATTATGGGGTTTCATATATGCATACAACTTTAAGGGGATGCATATGACTTATGCCTTTGATTTATGTTTTTGGTGGTATCACATTATTTTTTTATTTTTTTAAATTTTTTTCTTATTTAATTTTATTAAATTTTATTCTAATATATTCACTATTTTCATAATCGTGTTATTCATTCTCCTCCACATCAATTTTTGAATTTTTTCTTTCGCCTTCGGTCTTCTCTCTCATTTAAGTCTAATTTTTTAAAAGTACATTTGGGCTATAAGTTTATGTAATTGGATACTATTTTTTTAATAATTATTGTTATTAAAAAATATTGATAAATTCAATACTTATAATAATTAAAGGCATTTTCATGAATTTATCTGATACAATATCAATAGTCAAACCAAATGAAAGAATTATCATTAATCAATTGCAAATTATACAATCTATTCAAATATTGTACAATATCATACCATCCCATGCCTAGGAAAACATGGAAAATAATAGTCACACCCCAAGCCTAGTACCTAGACGTGACACAGTGAATGCGGAACCCGTTGGGCCCTAAACAAGCCTCTTAAGCATACATAGCACATCCTTGGTTTGCGTAAGAATAATTAAACAATCATCAAGTAGTAAATAATTTCTAACGAAAAGCGATACTTTGGACTCACGCTATGGGGAAGTTGTAGGAAAGAGGATTAACATGAACCACATAGCACATAAGTCTAAGGGGCGGGTAAGTATGACTCACGCTATGGGGATAGATAACTTAGGACTTTCTTCTCATCATCAACATACAACAAGCACATAAGGGAAAAGGGACTAGGGGAAATCTTTAATAATTACATAACAAAATGAGTCAAGTTCAAGATATACATATTCATGACTATATCCAACAATGCCTCTAGTCATTAATAGAACGGGGGCCAAGACATCTCCCTGGCTTACCCTCAAAAGATAGTATCAAAAAATAGATAAGTCCAAATAAAAGCATTAAAATAAATGGGTATTGTCCCCGGATGCGGAGGACTCACCAATAGCAAATCTTCACCTGAACCATCTATCCACGTGGCAGAAGAGGATGCAAAGGAGCTCTAGTTCCTATATGGTTAGATCATGTACGCAAAAAGTATATGTTAGTACTTGGAATGTACTAAGTATGTGACATACAATGCAACAAAGAACATAAGCCATAATTAAATAATATGCATAATCATAGTCAATAGATATAAGCTCGATATATCATGAATGGCCAATGCCTTAGTCAAAATATGCATGAGGAATCATCAAGTCACATATCATACCATACATAAATGGGAAGGGACCATAACTGACATGTAAGGCCAAGTGAGCTACTACTTGGAATCTTGATGTTCACTCCTCACCAGACATGGAGTGGTCTACTTTTCCAAGGTATACCAAACACTCACCTTATAGGAACTCCCCCATTTCAAAAAGTGATTCATAAACACCTTATGGGAACACCACCATTTTCGATTAACATATGATAAGAACCTTACGGGAGAACCACCCTTTTCGAAATTCAATTAACATGTACCGTACGGGAACACCATCCTTTTTGGTCATTCATGCAACTTAAGCTATATGGATCCATCAACTAATTCATAAACCTATGGTGACAACATAGTTATAGGACAATGGCTATCTACTAAGGTCCTCTCGGTGCTAGATCTCAATCCCAGGGAATATTCAAATCATACTTATAGCCATAATAATGCAAAACATCATAATCTCGTCGTAGAGTAGCTCTTCAAAATCAAAGCTTTATATTATCAAAATAGGGCATCATAACTTTCACAATATTTCATATCTCATATTATGCATAATAGTCCTTCAATTTCATAACATTCATAATTTTCATGCCTTTCCATAAGGCTCTCAACATCATAGAAGTTTGGCATACATCTTTAATCAAATCATGGTGGGTACATGTACATAAATTTAAAACCATGCAATTCAAGAGTTAACGACATGAAAGGAGTAAAATAAAATCACTTGAGCATTATTCAAAATAACCAACTAAAAGCATAATAAGACTTTACCATCAAGCCCTCATAAAAATCCATAAATTTCACATGGTTCTTCAATGCATAATCATGTCCAAAGGTAAAACATCATAAGTCTCTTCACAATATTATCATATGAAAGAGTTTGTAAAAATATCCATAAATATTCATAACTTTAAAATAGATGAGGTAGAGAAATAGTTGAGCTTGTGGAGGAAAGGTTTACACAATAAAAACTTATATACCTTGGTGATTTAATGAATAAAATATGATTTGGAAGTGAGGAAATCGAAACCCTAGCTTGGCCTCTTCTCTTGGAAGCTTGAAAGACTTGGGAGTATTTTGAGAGGATTTTTAGGACTTAAGTTTGAGAGAATGAATTGGAATAAGGTTGTCTAGGGTTATATAATGCTGGATGGGCTCATTTGAGACTTAAAATGATGTGGTATAGGCTTAGAAAATTAGGAAAGATTGATATTTCCCTCATTAAAAGTCTATTGGACGGGACCACAGGACCATGAGACCCTGATTACGAGCCATGGTCTGTCCTATGGGTCTTAAGTAAGAGGTCTCATCTGGTAACATTTTAAATTCTCAGAAACTGTCTCACATCCTTGACCTACGACAGGACTTACGACCCGTAAGTCAAGGCACAGTCCATCTGGTAACCCGTATATTAAACCCATGAAAATTTCAAATTTCACCAAGTCTGGCAGCTACGACCCGTGGAAGAACTTACGACCTGTAGAAGCATTCATACATTAGTGTCCCTACAAACTTTAGCTACTGGAATGTACACTCATAACCCATGAGCCAATGTACGGCCCGTACATTAACATACGACCCGTAAGGCCTTCCATGAAGACCATTGATACATAGAAAATTTTCAGAATTCATTTTCCTTTGTACTTTCATACTTTTCAACATGTGGGGCCTTACAATATCTCCCCCTTGGGAACATTCGTCCCCGAATGTGCTAAAGGCAAGCTCAAAAAAACGTAATACATGCATCATTTTCAAAAATACAACATATGCATCATGAAAATCTTTTAAACTATGCTTCAAATAACATTTATAATGCAATTCTCAAAGTCACATAATTATGCATAAATGATATAGAAATGACATTCAAGGAAAGAAGGTTCTTAAATAAGAAGGTCACGGTACCTCAAGCTTTATTTACATGGAAGAGATAAGGGTATCTCTTTTTGATATCCATTTCGGCTTCCCAAGTTGCACTTTTAACTTGTTAGTTCCTCCAAAGGACTTTAACGGATGCTATGTCTTTGTTTTTCAACCGCTTGACTTGCGTATCCAATATTTCTACCGGGACTTCCTCATAGGTCAAATTTTCCTCGACATTCACCACTTCTAAGGGCACAATGGAATTAGGGTCCCCAATACACTTTTTCAATATAAAGACATAAAACATTGGATAAACCATGTTCATCTCCATGGGCAACTCTAATTCGTATGCAACTTTACTAACACGCCTCATGATCCAGTAAGTCCCTACATACCTAGGGCTTAACTTTCCTTTCTTGTCAAAATGAACCGCACCTTTCATTGGCCAAACCTTCAAATACCCCTACTTATCAACTTCGAATTCAAGGTCTCTCCTTCTAGTATCGGCATAGGACTTTTGCCGACTTTGAGCCGCTTTCAAGATCTCCCTTATTAATCTTACCTTCTTCAAAGATTCTATGACAAAATCCGAACCTAAAAAAGTCATTTCCCCCACTTCAAACCATCCAACGGGGGATCTACAATGTTCTGTACAAAGCTTCAAAGGGAGCCATTCCGATGTTGGAGTGGTAGCTATTGTTATAAGCAAACTCAATGAGTGGAAGATGTTCATCCCAACTCTCCTTAAACTCCAAGACCCAAGCCCTTAGCATATCCTCAAGAGTTTGAATGGTTCTTTTGTCTTGGCCATCCGTTCTTGGGGGAAAAGTCGTGCTAAGCTTGACTTTGGTATTGAGGCCCCTTTGAAAGGACCTCCAAAAGTGTGATGTAAATTGAGCACCTTGATCCAAAATAATAAATAATGGGAACCCATGTAATCTCTCCAACTCATTGATGTATAACTTAGCATAATATTTGGCACCATAAGTCATCTTAACCGATAGAAAGTGAGTCAACTTCGTCATTCTATCAATAATAATCCAAATGGAATCATAGTGCTTTTTAGTCTTTGGCAACCCAACCACGAAATCCATGTTGATATTTTCGCACTTAACAAGTAGGAATCTCTATATTTTGTGCTAGGAGTCGGCCTTTGATGTTTGGCTTTGACTTGTTGACATTTATGGCAACTGGCTATAAATTTGGCAATATCCCTTTTCATTTCACCCCACCAATATACTTCTCTCAAATTCCTATACATCTTTGTAGAATCGGGGTGAATGTAATAAGATGAATTATGAGCCTCACTCAAGATCAAGTCTCTCAACCCATCAACATCCAGAACACATAACCTACCTTGGAACCTAAGAACACCATCTCCCCTTTGGAAGAAAACCTCCACCTTACCATCCTTACCAATAACTTCAATTCCACTAAAGAGGGATCAAGGTCTTGTTTGGATTTGACTTCTTCAATCAAGGAAGACTTAGAACCATCTACTATCACCACACCATCATTTTCAGCTTCATTGAATCTCAACCCCAACCTAGCCAACCGATGGATGTCTTTTGCTAATTGCTTCTTACCATCATCAACATGAGTCACACACTCCATGGACATCTGACTTAGAGAGTTAGCCACAACATTCACTTTTCCTGGATGGTAATGTACACTCATGTCATAATGTTTAAGGAGTTCTAACTGCCTCCTTTGCCTCAAGTTAAGATCTCTTTGAGTGAACTCATATTGAAGACTCTTATGGTCAGTGAACACATCTACATGAATCCCATATAAATAGTGACGTCATATATTTAAAGAAAATACCACGACCGCTAATTCAAGATCATGAGTGGAATAATTACGCACGTGTACCTTTAGTTTCCTTGATGCATAGGCAATAAACCTTGCCACTTTGTATTAATACACATCCCAAGCCAATTTTTGAAGCATACAATAAGCCACAAACCCTTCTAACCCTTCCAGTAGAGCCAAGATAGGAGCGGGCATAAACTTGTCCTTCAATCTTTGAAAACTTCTTTCACATTCATCGTTCCATATAAATTTAGCCTTATTTTGTGTCAATTTTGTCAAAGGGGAACAAATGAAAAAAAACCCCTCAACGAACCTCTGGTAGTACCCCGCCAAGACTAAGAAACTCCTAATATCCATTGGAGTCAAGGGTCTAGGCCAATTTCTTACCGCCTCCATATTTTTTGGATCTACTTAATGCCTTCGGCCTACACCACATGCCCTAGGCAAACAATCTTTCTTCCCTCAACATTTGCAACACTACCCTCAAATGTTTCACATACTCCTCTTCACTTCTGGAATAAATCAAAATATTATGAATGAATACTACCACAAACATATTGAGGTAGGGTTTAAAGACCCTATTCATAAGATCTATAAATATTGTCAAAGCATTGGTTAGGCCATGGATATCACCACAAACTCAAAATGCCCATATCTTATCCTAAAAGCTATTTTGGAAATGTCACAGTACTCCTTTAATCTCAACTGATGATACTCGGACCGAAGGTCAACCTTTGAAAAGTGACTAGCCCCTTGAATTTGATCAAATAGGTCATCTATCCTTGGCAAATGATACTTGTTCTTTATGGTGACCTTATTGAGTTGTCGATAATCGATGCACGTTCTAAGTGAACCATCTTTATTCCTTACAAATAACAACAGTGCACCCCAAGGTGACTTGCTAGGCCTTATGAAACCCTTCTCCAACAAATCTTTCAATTAGTCCTTCAACTTCTTTAATTCCATGGGGGCCATATGATAGAGAGGAATGGAAATGGGTTGAGTGTTGTGGAGGAGATCTATATCAAAGTTTATTCCCTTTCTAGAGGAATACTGGGAAGTTCATCGGGAAAGACATCAAGAAATTCACAAAACACCAAAACTGACTCAATAGAAGGGACTTTAGACTCAACATCCCTAACCCGTACAAGCTGATAAATGAAACCTTTGTAAATCAACCTTTGATCCTAAGACACAAGATGATTCTATCCTTGATCACCGAGTCATGACCTTCCCACTCAAGGACGGGTTCGTTGAGAAATTTGAATCTAACCTTACGAGTTATATAATCAATGGTAACATGATATGAATGTAACCAATCCATCCCAAGAATAATGTCAAATCTACCATGTCTAGTTCCACAAAATCACAAGGCAGAACCTTATGCAATATAGACACGGGACAACCCCTATGGACTCTTTTAGCAAGAATGGACTCTCCGATGAAGGTAGACACCTCAAAAGGTTCACATAATAATTTGGGACATACATGGAGCCTATTAGCAACAGAAGGAGTAATGAAGGAAAGAGCGAAACCCATATCCAATAAATCATACACATCGAAATCACAAACATTTAACATACCAGTAACAACATCGGGTGCCTCATCAACCCCTTGTCTCCCTTGAAAAACATAAAACCAGTTATGACATGGAACACCTTCTTATTGGCCACCTTGTGCCCTTTGGTCACCTTGAGCACCTTGCCCTTGGGCTTGAAATTTGTGGTCTTGTTGAAAATGACCACCTTTAGTGCCTTGAAAACCTCCATTAAGATGAGCCCTTTTAGACTCCCCCATATTTCTCTTCCTAAGATTATCCCTCTCAAGTTGTTCGGTATATTTCATAAGCCAAGACATGTCCATATCCCTTATGAACATGGCGGTGCGACACTCTTCATTGATAAAGTCGGACACACTTGAAACAAACTTGTGCATTCTTTCCTAAGCATCAACAACCAAATGAGGAGCATACTTTGAGAGATAATTAAATTTAAGGGAATTCTCCCTCACACTTATCGAACCTTACTTGAGGTTCATGAACTCTGTTATCTTTTCTTTCTTCAACTCAATTAGAAAGAAGTGAGGAAAACAACTTTGAACTCTTCCCAAGGAATGGGATCATCATCCACTCTCTCCAACTTCCATTGGTTGTACCGTGTTTGACCAAGGCCCTTAAGTTGGTAGGCCGCTAATTCTATCTTTTTTTCCGAGCTTACCCCCATAGTATCCATAACATTATATACCCATCAAAGAATTCTTTGGGATCCTCTTCCACCTTGGAGCCATAGAACTTCAGAAGATTTATTCTTATAAAATCCCTCACCTTTGAGGTAGGGGTAGGATCATGAGGAGCTTGAACTCCTTGGTTGGCCACGACTCTTGCAACTAAGGTGACCACATTTTGGTATTCGGCATAGGTGACCCCCTCTTCTTCTTGGGGGACTTGTGGAGCCACAGGGGTGGTTCACCTTCAGGAATGGGAGCTCATTGTGCCATTCTTCTCGGTAACATGATCTAGAAGAGCAAAAGACCACCCATTAGAGATAGGAAACCTCAATTCAAATCTATAGCACGACATAGAGTATGACGAAGTGAATCATTTCCTAAGATATCTCATAACCTCCTATTCATAGTTGTGGCGCACTTTACAACCATGAAAAAGATTCTACTTGACGCGATGTGTTGATTTCCGAGAACCATTTACAAACCTAAGGCTCTAATACTAAGATTTGTCACACCCCAAGCCTAGCGCCTAGACGTGACACGATGAATGGGTACCCGAAGGGACCTCAAACAAGCCTCTTAAGCATACATGACACAAACTTGGTTTGCAGAAGCATAATTAACAATCATCAAGTGGCAAATAATTTCTTAGGGAAAATAGGACTTTGGACTCACGCTACGGGGATATTGTAGGAAAGAGGATTAACTTGAATCACATAGCACATAAGTCTAAGGGGAGGGTAAGTATGACTCATGCTATAGAGGTAGATAGGGACTTAGGATTTCCTTCTCATCATCAGTTGTAACAACCCAAACATTTTTGAAATCTACTTATGGTTGGCATTCTATGATGAACTACAAGCCATGTATGAGCTTTTGTGACCACGGGTTGAGTTTAAGTGGCCAAATGCAAATTGGGCTAGAAAGGGGCCTAGAGGGACAGTTTTGACAGTCAACGTAAAATAGTCATAACTTTTGATGTAGGATAACCCATGTGAGCTAAAAAAGATCTAATTTAATCTCTTTGAGTTATCTTTGCAACAAAAGTAGTTTCACTCAATTTTGATATCGGATGAGGGTGATATGGCCCAAACAGTGAGACTGTCTAAAATTTGGAAGCCATTGGAGATAAGCTCAGAAAAGTGGCCAAGGACTTT
>JBCEWC010016870.1:0-12845 GCA_038996855.1 Solanum aculeatissimum
TATATTATGTGACCTCATATTTCTCGTCTTCCATAATACGCATAGCTGGAAAGTTCTATAAGGAATATATGTTTTTTATAGAACCTAAGGATAGTAAGTCTTCAGATAAGTGGTAGCATCAAGGACTTAAAGTTTTAGGTCAAAGGAACCCCCTAAATACATACTTGGAATTAGAGAAGCGGCACCTCGCCCTTTTTGAAAGGTTTAGATTAAGTTTCACTTTTCGAATGAGTCTAAGAGTGCATAATTTTATAATAATGGATTTTTAAGGTGTATTTTAATATCCCAAAGTTCATATGTAAGTTTTTAAGTCAAGGAAGTTTCAAGATAAAGGTTGGCCAAAGTTACCGTAAGCTTCTTAAGAAATCCTTCTTAAAATTGGGTTAAATGTATCAGACCATATCTCCAAAAATAAAAGGATTTAGAAAGTCCATGACCTATTAAATTGAGAATCTACAAGTCTAGTTTGCAATACAGAAGTTCACGTATCAATCTAACTTCTTAATTACAAGTTATAATAGTTTTACCGGGACTGCCCGATGAGAGAACTGAATCTTCGGCTGGGTTGGGTCAAGTGCACTTAAATGTCATCTAATTTCTCTTTTTAAATCTTAATATGAAGCATTGTTTCCCCAAAATAGTATATAAGCTAAAGAGAAAGCTCCCACCAGGTACCTAAGTGATTTAGGTAAGTTCTTCGCATTTTTACCGTTAAAATTCACCCGCATGTCTAGAAATGTGTGCCTTACGCTTTGTGATTATTTTCCCCTCTTATTAGCTGTGTTTGTGGCTATATTTAGACGTTAAAAGAGTGGTGTTCTTTCTGGTGATTGTATTTTTTCATCTAGTTTGTTCAGGTATCGTTTGGACTCTTTTACGACTATTTTTATAAAGTTCTACGGACGTTTCCTCGCTTAAATTCTATAAAGCAAATTTGGCCATTAATGTCAATTTATGAACAGTTTGTAGGTGTTTGTAAGATGTGTATATGTAGTTTTTGTGAATCTTAGGATGTGAGGAGTAATTCTCGTGAAGAAACTTTGGGCATTTGGACTTCCGTTAGAAAGGTATGTTAAGGCAAAGCCTCGTCCCTTCTTTTAGAACAAAATCTGGGAAATTCCTAAAATGACAAATGTGATATTTTACTATTTTGTTGCTAAAAAAACCTTTTGTAAAAGGCATTAGGATTGTAGCTAAATTATTTTCATGATGGTATTATATTGATATTCCATTCGTTCACTCAAACTGGACATTCAATATCTATATATCAATTTATCAGTTTTCTTGACTATCTGTCGTTATGTTGAGGTGTTGCACTTGTTGGTGTGGTGTCACTAAACCAAAAGCACATTATGAGGGTAATGTAGTATTCATGATAAGTCCTCATTCCTTATTAAGACCATAATTGAAGCACCTAGAAAGTAACACGTGTATTTCCAATAATCTCCAATATAATGCTCCTATTTAAACAACTAATGTTTTTTATTCTTTTTAAATACTTTCTTTTACTAACTGACATGGAACAAAGTATAAGCATTATGTGAAGAACCTTCACAAACATTTTCAGAGTTAAGGACTCATTCTAAATGTTAAGTTAAGTTGTCAAACTTATACGAAAGACATGTAAGATCCCACAAATCATGTGTAAATGCTATGACAATGATTATAATGTTATGAGAATAAGTGTACCAAGAGCCAAGATTGGCTAAATTCATGTTATAGACTACTATGTGCATTCAACATTTATATCATACATGGAATGCTATGCATGGACTTCAAGCTATAATCGAAGGTATGGGGCGTATTAGCCCAACTGACTATATATATACATATGATATGGATGGCCACAGGTTGGCAGATATGATGTCGGGTGGCTCCTGGAAAGGACCACCATTGTTAGAATTTGGTTGGGTATGTCATGCATTTTCATCTATATATATGTATTCATGACACGTGATTATTCGAGCATACCATGCATATTTGATCACTAGGAGGTTGAGGGTTGCCCATGAAGGTTACCTGACTTTTGGCTACAAGTGGCATTTCTATCACCCTTTTTACTACGGCTATCCATGATTTTACTTTCTGCCTTACATACCAGTACATGTTTATTCATACTGACGTCCCATTGCCTAGGGATGCTGTAGTTTATTTCGTGCGTGCAGGTTCAGGTAGGGATTCTGATGGACCCCTTCCACTAGGAACCCAGTTTAGCTATGAGTTGGTAGGCTCCATCTCTTCCTGGAGCTTCCATAGGATGCTTATTTTTTGTTGTATAGTTGAGTATAGTTGGGGTCCTGTCCCGGATGTATTAGTGACTCTCTTAGAGGCTATTTTGGACATGTTATCTTGGGTTGGTTTTCTTATACCTTTCAGTCTCCAGACATAGGATTGGTAAGTATGTATAATGTATGACTGTACCTCTATTGTTGCAGCCTTGTCGGCTGGCCAGTACTTTATCATTTTGGCTTACCTACCCTGATGTGTTTGGTTTACTGTTAAGAAAGTGATGACCCAAACATTCCAGGCTTAGTTTTTCAGACTTTAGCTTGCCCGATCTTTTGGCCCCTAGTTTAGTTAACTAGCATGTTCAGTGTCTTACTCGGCCAATGATGGTATCGAGTGCTAGTCGTGCCTCCCCTTCTTTTGAGGTCTGACATATATATACACACATACACATACATGCATTGAGATTATAGTAATCACAACCAAACATGCAGATTACCATCCCACAACCACAACACTATACATATCGAACACTACTAACATCTCACATATATTTAAGGCTCAACATACATGTAACTCTACTCAATCTAAGGTTTAGGGAAAGCCTAGCATACCTAGAAAATATTGCCTCAACATTGAATCATTCCAGCTATTGTTTCCCCTTCCTGATAGTTTCAAGAAGCTGCTCAACTATTAAAATATAGTTCACAAAATCAACACGATCAGTTCGGCAATATTATCTAAAGAAATGGACAAAATTACTCAAAAAGGGTCTAAAATGGGATAAATGGTCCCCACACCCAAAATCCCTTACAAAAATTCCAAAATGACCCCCTCGACATCCAAAGCCTACAACCAAAAATTCAACCTAAGACAGGCCCTAGAAGACCGAGAAAAAGCTCAAAAATGAAGTTGAAAATATTATCGGGAGAACATTCTTTTCAAAACTTTTTCAGTCTAAATTCTCAAAAACAAGACAATCACAATCAATCTCCAGTTAACCATTGCGTTTCCCACGGAATGTAGAACAATTTAGGCTCAAATCTCATTCAATTCCATCAAGATTTGGTTATAAAATCAACACTCAAAATTTTCACCAAAATTGAGAGAAACAACAGCTAAAATAAATAAATTACCTCAAAATACGCATTAAATCCCAAAACCAACTTCACCATGTCATACCTTGCGGAATTCTAAGTCACGTGGACCTTTGGATCCTCAAAATCAGACTTGAAATAAGCTTTTTATACTTAGTGGAATGTTGAGGTGTATGTTGTTCGCGACTGTTGAACATGCATATATAGGCCTCACCGCCCTTCTCTACGAACGCGGATGGAGCTCGACGAACGTGGAGGCATGGATCATTGACCCTTCTCTGTGAACGTGGAAGGCTATTCACAAATGTGGATCTATGCCATGGCCGGTTTCCACGAATGCGGAGTGCAAAAGTTATTGGTGCTGCACCAGCTCAAGTCGGAACTTCTCCGGGCCATTCCCGAGGCTCTTGATGTCCATTTTTTGCAAAGGAATAGTATAACCACATTAATTTTAATGTTCCAAATCTAACGGTGAAATTAGATTATCAATATATCCTTCTATGGAAAAATGAGCACCTCACATCTTTTTGGCTAAATTAAGCTAAAAGAACTGAGTGGGTCAAATGCAATCGGATGACCCCGTCAATTGACGGAGGGTCATTTTAGACTGTTTGCGACATTTCGGAGCTGATCACGGCATCAATTTTTTATTCCAAGCACGTTAAGCTAGAATTTTGCAAAAACACACTTTTTAGCTTTCGATTGAACCCACTTTGCAACTTTCAGCTAAAAATCACACCAGAACCCTCCATTCTCAATCCAACTACCCTCTTAGCACAAATCGGTCATTCCAGAACTAATAGAACTGTCAGAATTTCATTTTGAGACCATTTACCAGGGTTTTATCAAAAAAACTCATTTTGGTTGTTTTAACTTCTTGCTAACCTGCAAACTTGCACAATTCTCAACCAAAACACTCAATTGTCATTCTAACAGTCGCAATAGGTTATAATTAGTTGGAGGTCTCTATAAAGAAGCTTAGAACAACATGAATAATACAGAAACATAAAATTGACCTACAGGGTCATTACAACATCCCCCACTTAAAATACTTTCATCTACGAAAGTAAAGTAAAAGGTGTACCTGATGACTCAATTAGGCCGAGGTACTGCTCCCGCATTTGTACCTCCATGGTATCTCCACTGTACCTTAACTATCGATATGACCCTAGAACACAACTGTCTATTATCCCTTGCTAGGATAGTAACTGGCTCCTTAATAAATGTCAGACGGTCATCCAACTCAATCGTATCATACTGTAGCACATGAGACTTATTTGGAATATACCGGCACTTCGATACATGGAATATGGGGTGGATAAAAGAGTAAGATAGAGGAAGGGCTAACTCATAAGAACCAGGTCCAACTCGTCTCAAAATCTCAAAAGGCCTAATATACCGGGGACTCAACTTACCCCATCTCCCGAATCACATGACCCCTTTCAGGGATAAAACTCTCAGGAATACATAGTCATCAACAATAAATAGCAAGAACCAGCATCTACGATCAGCATAACTCTGGTGTCGACTCTAAGTTGTCCTAAGCCTATCCTGTATAACCAAGACCCTAGCAAGGGTATCCTGCAACAAATCTATATTATACAGACTCAACTCTAAAAACTCAAACCACCTAACTGGAGTACAGCATCGTCGGCCATATAATTCCTCAAATAGGGCCATTTGAATATTTTCATGATAGTTGTTATTATAAGCAAACTCAGCTAATGGTAGAAACTGGTCCCACTAACCTCCAAACTCTTACACACAGGTCTATAACATATCCTCTAGAGCTTGTATAGTGTGCTTGGACTGTCCATCTGGGGATGAAATGTCATTCTCAAATTAACCTGGGTGCCTAGCTTTCACTGAAAATCCCTCTAAAAGCTGGAGGTAAACAGTGACCTTCAGTCAGATACAATCGATATAGGCACCCCATACAATTGAACTATCTCCTGAATAGAAATATGGGCTAAATGCTCCGCATTGAAAGCAGAATGAATCGGAATGAAGTATGCAGACTTAGTCAACCGATCAACTATCATCCAAATGTTGTCATAACCCATGAAAGTATGAGGAAGCCCCATAACAAAGACCATAGTCATACACTCCCACTTATACTAAGGAATGAGCAATGGTTGGAGTGTCCTACCAGGCCACTAATGCTCAGCCTTAACCTGTTGGCAACTAAGATAACGCCACACATAGGCTACAATATCTCTCCTTATGCCATCCCACCAGTAATGTTGCCTTAAATCTCAGTACATCTTAGTTGTACCGAGGTGGATATAATATCAATAATCATGTGCCTCCTATAGAATCAACTATATCAGATCCCCCACTCTAGGAGCGTACAATCAACCATTGAATCTGTGAACTCCATATAAATCAACTATATCTTGTCCCCCAGTACCCTGCAACACTCTATCTCGAAGACCCACTGGCGACTCATCCTTAAATTGATGGGTCTAGATCTAAGCAACCAATGATGATTGAGCCTCAATAAAAGATAAAACTCAGCTAGAATTTGAAATGTCCAATCAGACCAACCAATTAGCTAGGGATTGAATGTCCAAAGCCAACGGTCACTCCTCAACTGCCAAGTGTGCTAGGCTTCCTATACTCACCACCTTTAGACTCAAGGCATTTTCTACGGTATTTGTCTTTCTTAGATGGTATAGGATAGATATATCATAGTCAACCAACAACTCAATCCACCGTCTCTAGAGGGAATTAAGGTCTTGCTGAGACATAAGGTCTGGTGGTCCGTATAGATGTTACAATGCACACCATATAGGTAGAGTCTCTAGATCTTGATAGTAAATACTACCACCGCCAACTCTAAGTTGTGAGTATGGTAGTTACACTTGCGGGCCCCTAATTGGAGAGAAGCATAAGCAACAAGTTGACTCAGCTGCATCATTACACAAACCATCCTAACATAGGAGGTATCACAATATACCACGAAGCTCTCTCCCCTCAACAGAGAGGGTCTAAAAAATAGCAGTAGTCAGCAACTCTTTTAGCCTCCAAAATATGGTCTGACACTCATTGGAACACATAAAAGGCACACATTGGCGAGTCAATCGAGTCAACAAAGCGACAATAGTGGAGAAACCCTCAATACACCATCCATAAAACCCTACCATACCAACAAAACTCTGAATATTGAACACTGAAGTAGGCCTAGGCCAGCTACAAATCCCATCTACCTTTGTTGGATCCATACTAATACCCTCGCCAAACACCATGTGACCGAAGAAAGTGTAACGACCCAAAGATTTTTGAAAACTCCTTATGGTTGGTCTTGTATGATGTTATACTGGTCATGGTTAAGGTTTGGTAGCCACATATTAAGTTTAAGTGGTCGAACGCAAAATGGATCATTTGGTGGCCTAGAGAGGTCATTTGGGCAGTGAGCTTTGAGGTAACATAATTGTTTATGCGGAATGAACTGTGTGGGATACTATATATAAAAGTGAAGCTCTTTGTATTAGCTTCGCAACGCAACTAGTTTTACTTGATTCCGAGTTTGTATGAGGATGTTACGGCCAAAATAGTAAGACTGCCTAAAATTCGGAAGACATTGGAAAAAGGCTCAAAATATGGCCCAAGTCAAGAACCACAGACCGTGTGAGGGTCCACGGTCTATATGGGGGACTGTTATATGGTCCAGTATGCTTGGGGTAGCCAGACCCACCCCATAACCCAAGGCATGGCTCACGGACTACCCCACGGCCCGTGATACCTTAACCGGTCTGTGTGGGTAGTCGTTGAGTGGGGTAGTGAGCTTGCCAACTTGTGGGGTTGATTATTGGGCCAAGTGTGGCTCCACGGAGAAGTACATGATCCATGTGAAGTCACACAGCCCTTCTATATAAATTGATCATAGGATTGCATTTCATGCAGCATGGCATGACATTTTGTTATATTACTCTTTGGCAACGTGCATTCCTTTCGTATCACCTGTCCCCTTGATTTGTTGTTTGGTCATACTATATTGTCATATGCATTTCATGCCCGCATACTTAGTGTTTAATTGTGTTAACCCATATTCTTTTTCTACATGTTCTAACCACGTAGGGACCGGAGACGATATCTACATTCTACCGGACGATGCTTGATCATTTGTGAGGACTTTGCTAGTGGTGAGCCCTTTTGTTCAAGGGAAATATCCACCGTCTATCTACCTATTTTATATTATGTCATTTACTTACTTATGTTTTGATGGTGAGCGTCAAACCTTATCGAGGCCTCGCTTATTCAAGTAGAGGCTTGTTGGACCATTCTAAACTCTTTTATGTTATCTTTTTATGTTAAAGATTATGGTTATGTAATACTTTGCTATTTAGTCTTGATTATGAATATGGTCTATTACTATGTTTATGACTTGTATGTTGGGAATTGTGAATGACTATGTGCTTATGTGGAACGTCTCATAATCCCGGTGTGCCTCCATAGTGGAATCCTATTTACCCGTCTTCTTAGAGATAATGGTTATGTGTTATTTGAATCCATGTTTATCCTATTCCCAATAACATGCCCATATCTTGAGTCCCAAATCTCAAATCCCTTAGAGCTTACGTGTTATGTGTTTAGCTTCCGCGCTTCCGAACCGATGATGTGTGTAATGATGCTATGATGGCTTGATCGAGGACCTTCGGGTCCTCCTTCTCCATGTCACATCTAGCCCATCTGTCACGATCGTGACAAAGATGGTATCAAAGCCCCAGGTTTGTAATGATCCACGGAGTCCAACAAGCCGCATCGATTAGAGTCTTGTTCATGGATGTGATGTATGTCATGTCTATGAACGAGGCTATGATGGTGTTTTTAGGAATTGTCTCATTTTGTTTCTTCCTTATGTCGTGCCATGAGATCTTATGACAAATCTCTCTAAACTTTGGTATTTCTCGTTCTTTCAGAAAATGCCTCCAAAAAGAGCTCCCCTTCCCCGTCCAGCTCTGGAACTTGAGGAAATGGCTCCTTGAGCACCGGTTGAGGAACAGGTGTCCCATGCCGAGTTCCGTAATATTGTCTCTATGTTGGCCCAAGCTATGGCCAACCAAGCTCGGCCCGTCAACCCGCTTTAGATCTTGATCGTAAATGCTACCACCGCCAACTCTAAGTTGTGAGTAGGGTAGTTACACTTGTGGGCCCCTAATTGGAGAGAAGCATAAGCAACAAGTTGACTCAGCTGCATCAATACACAAACCATCCTAACATATGAGGTATCACAATACACCACGAAGCTCTCTCCCCTCAACAGGGAGGGTCTAAAAAAGAGCAGTAGTCAGCAACTCCTTTAGCCCCCAAAATTGGTCTGACACTCATTGGAACACATAAAAGGCACACCTTGGTGAGTCAATTGAGTCAACAAAGCGGCAATAATGGAGAAACCCTCAACAAACCACCCGTAAAACCCTACCAGACCAATAAAACTCTGAATTGTGAACACTGAAGGAGGCCTAGTCCAACTACAAATCCCCTCTACCTTAGTTGGATCCATACTAATACCCTCGCCAAACACCATGTGACCGAAGAAAGTGTAACGACCCAAAAACTTTTGAAAACTCCTTATGGTTGGTCTTGAATGATGTTATACTGGTCATGGTTAAGGTTTGGTAGCCACGGATTCAGTTTAAGTGGCCGAACGCAAAATGTATCATTTGGTGGCCTAGAGTGGTCATTTGGACAGTGAGCTTTGAGGTAGCATAACGTTTTATGCGGAATGAACCGTATAGGATACTACATATAAAAGTGAAGCTCATTGTATAAGCTTCGCAACGCAACTAGTTTTACTTGATTCCAAGTTTGTATGAGGATGTTATGGCCAAAATAGTGAGACTGTCTAAAATTCAGAAGACATTAGAAATAGGCTCAAACAATGGCCCAAGGCAAGAACCACAGACCGTGTGAGGATCCACGGTCTGTGTGGGGGTCTGTTACATGGTCCAGTGAGCTTAGGGTGGCCATAACCACCCCATAACCCAAGGCATGGCTCACAGACTACCCCACGGCCCGTGATACCTTAACCGGTCCGTGTGGGTGGTCGTTGAGTGGGGTAGTGAGCTTGCCAACTTGTAGCGATGATTATTGGTCTAAGTTTGGTTCCATGGACAAGTACATAGTCCATGTGAAGCCACACGACCCGTGAACACCCTTGTCAAGTGGTCCAAAAAGTCCCTCAAAAGTTCGAGCTGAATTTAATTAAGCATGGGTAAATTGCATTATGCTTTAATTATGGAGTTTTATATGATTTATGATCAATCACATTTCAAATTGTGAAATTAAGTTAGAGTCCCACTACCCATGTTTTTGTTCCTCATTCATGGCATGTGCATGGAATATTGTTATGATGAAACTATTGACATGATTGGATATGTATGGCTTGTGATCACTTAGTTTCTTTCCATGGCTCTTCGAGAATATTGGGTGCTTGCACAACATTGACATGTTTTGAATGTTTGATATGATAAGCTATGTAGATGAGCTACTGTATTTGCATTGACATGGAATGATCATGAAATATTTTTGAAACTCTTGATGGCCCTTGGCCTAAGGCTAAGTATGATTTGATCAATGGTTTTGTTTGACTAATGATGCATGCTTTGAAAACGAATATAAGTCTCTCTATTTGAAGTAGCATGTATATATATATGTATTCACGTGGGATGTAACTTAGTACTGAGGGATTGGAGGTGGTGGACTATCTCCACAGGGTCCATACTCGTTTCCGTCAAACCATGTGCCACCATGGGATTTCTCCCTATATGGGATGACATGTTATGTTTCTCCTTGTTTAAGGGTGAATAGGGTACTACTTGGCAAGTAGTTCGGATCCAGGCTGTGGCTCGCTAGGGTCTTTCCATGTTGTCGGTTGAGGTTATATCCCCGCTATATATATTGATCATAGGATTGTATTTCATGCATCATGGCATGACATTTTGTTATATTACTCTTTGGCAACGTGCATTCCTTTCGTATCACTTGTCCCCTTGATTTGTTGCTTGGTCATAATATATTGTCATATGCATTGCATGCCCGCATACTTAGTATTTAATTGTGCTAACCCATATTCTTGTTCTACATGTTCTAACCATGTAGGGACCGGAGACAATATCTACACTCTACCGGACGATACTTGATCATTTGTGAAGACTTTGCTAGTGGTGATCTCTTTTGTTCAAAGGAAATATCCACCGTCTATCTACCTATTCTATATTATGTCATTTACATACTTATGTTTTGAGGGTGAGCCTCAAACCTTATCAGGCCTCGCGTATTCAAGTAGAGGCTTGTTGGACCATTCTAAACTATTGTATGTTGTCTTTTTATGTTAAAGACTATGGTTATGTAATACTTTGCTATTTAGCCTTGATTATGAATATGGTCTCTTACTATGTTTATGACTTGTATGTTGGAAATTGTGAATGACTATTTGCTTATGTGGAATGGCCCATAATCCCGGTGTGCCTCCATAGTGGAATCCTATTTACCCGTCTCCTTAGAGATAATGGTTATGTGTTATTTGAATCCATGTTTATCCCTTTCCCGATAACATGTCCATAGCTTGAGTCTCAAGTCTCAAATCCCTTAGAGCTTACTTTTTAAGTTTTTAGCTTCTGCGCTTCAAAACCGATGATATGTGTAATGATGCTATGATGGCTTAATCGAGGACCTTCGGGTCCTACTTTGCCATGTCACATATAGGCTCCCTGTCCGGGTCGTGAAAAAGATGGTATCAAAGCCCCAAGTTTGTAATGATCCTCGGAGTCCAACAAGCCGCGTCGATTAGAGTATTATTGTTCATGGGTGTGATGCATGCCATGTCTATGAATTGCTCCTGGTTTCCTCTTTGTGGCCATTGTAGAAAATATCACGTGGGTAATCTGTAGGAAGCTTTTGGGTGCATGCTTCGGTTGTGATGGCTTGGATTACAAAGTCTCAAATTGTCTAAAGAATATGAAAAAGGACCGAGTTACTCCCAGTGGTCAAGGACCACCAAAGGCTCCGGTTGGAGGTGCTCCAAGATACAACCGGCTTTATGCTCTTCATGCCCGCCAAGAAGTAGAGGAAGCTCCGGATGTCTTCACGGGTATGTTGAAAATCTTTAATTTTGATGCTTATACTTTACTTGATCCGAGTGCAAATTTATCGTTTGTGACTCCTTTTATTGGCTATTAAATTTGGTGTGAGTTCCAGACTTTGAGGGAACCTTATTCTGTGAATACTCCCATGGGTGATTCTATTGTAGCCTGGAAGGTGTATAGGGGTTGTCCCGTGTCGGTGTTGCATAAGGTGTTTCCCGGTGATCTGTAGAACTTGAAATGTATGATTTTGATGTGATTCTTGGGATGGATTGGTTGCATGCATCATATGCCTCTATTGATTGTAAAACTAGGCGGGTCAAGTTCCAAGTCCCTAATGAACCGGTGTTAGAGTGGGAGGGTAGAAATTCCATAATTAAAGGTAAGTTTATTTCCTACCTTAAGGCCCGAAGAATGATTGGGAAAGGGTGTATCTATCATATTTTTTGGGTTAGAGATGTAGAAGGTAAATCCCCTAGGCTTGAATCGGTTTCGGTGGTGAAAGAGTTCCCCGATGTGTTTCCGGAGAATTTGCCCGGCATCCTCCCCATAGAGAGGTGGAATTTGGTATAGACCTTCTTCTGGATACTCAACCTATTTCCATTCCCCCGTATTGTATGGCTCCGGCGGAGTTAAAGGAGTTGAAAGACCAATTGACGAATTTTTGGAAAAAGGGTATATTAGGCCTAACATTTCACCTTGGGGTGCTCCAGCGTTGTTTGTGAGGAAAAAGGATGGGTCTCTTAGAATGTGTATTGATTATAGGAAATTGAACAAGGTGACCATTAGGAATAGGTACCCGTTGCCTAGGATTGATGATTTGTTTGATCAACTTCAAGGGGCTACTCACTTTTCCAAAATAGATCTTTATTCGGGGTATCATCAATTGAAAGTGTGGGAGTGTGATATTCCCAAGACGGCCTTCTGAACTAGTTATGGTCATTTCGAATTTGTGGTGATGTCTTTTGGGTTGACTAATGCTCCGGCGGTATTTATGGATCTCATGAATCGGGTGTTCAAGCCTTTTTTGATAATTTTATGGTGGTCTTTATTGATGATATCTTGATTTACTCTTGTAATGAGCAAGAGCATATGGGTCACTTGAGATTGGCTCTCAATACTTTGAGGGAAAAGAAATTGTATGCAAAATTTAGTAAGTGTGAGTTTTGGTTGGGAGAAGTTTCCTTTCTTGGTCATGTGTTGTCCGGTGATGGCATCAAGGTTAATCCTAAGAAACCCGAAGCGGTAAGGGATTGGCCTAGACCATTTACTCCTTCGGATATTCGTGGTTTCCTTGGTTGGCCAGCTACTATAGAAGGTTTGTTGAGGAGTTTTCATCTATAGCGTCACCATTGACAAAATTGACTCAAAAGAAAGCCAAGTTTGTGTGGACTAATGAATGTGAGAAGAGCTTCCAAACTTTGAAGGATCGACT
>JBCEWC010016871.1:0-12845 GCA_038996855.1 Solanum aculeatissimum
ATATTATGGCCTTAACGTAAACCTAATTGACTGAAGTCTAACGGTATATTATGGCCTTAACGTAAACCTAATTGACTGAAGTCTAACGGTATATATATATATATATATATATATATATATAGATAGATATATATTATGGCCTTAACGTAGACTTAATTGACTGAAGTTTGACGATATTCAAGCTAAAGAAGTTATCCATAGGAGATACATTGTGTTGTTATCCTAAGACCACATCCCGACCCAAATAGAACATGATATTAGTTAATCTTCTAGTGAAACTAGTTCCTGAATTGTCTATACTTAACTTTCCTCGTACAAATAATGAAAAAACCACAAAAAACCTTGTTCACCAAAACGTCCATCCTTTGAACCTATCTTGGTGTATAAAATAGGGAGTACTAATTTTGCTCACCAAAAATAAATAATAAAAAAAGTAGAAATAAGGAACTGGATAAGCTTGTCTACGTCTTCCACCACAGAATTCGGCCCCACCAAAATGGATATCATACAACTAGCTAAATCCACATTAGATACTGTCCCTCACGTTTCCGTTATACTAAATGCCGCCGTGTCTCTGCCTTCCCGCCACTCACTCTCTCCCTTCCCCAGCTCTTCTCCTCTCCACGCCCCACCGCTTCCGACTCTTGAAACCGCTGTATGCCTCCTCAAAAGTCTCCCTGGACTCAACCTCTCAGCCTAATACCACCGGAGTCATTGTCATCGGCGGCGGCTTAGCCGGCTTGGCAGCTGCCATTCGGCTTCAAGCTGATAACATCCCATTTCTCCTTCTCGAAGCTTCTGATGCCGTTGGTGGTCGTGTTCGCTCCGATGTAGTTGATGGATTTATCCTTGATCGTGGTTTCCAGATTTTCATTACTGGTTACCCTGAAGCTCGAAAAATTCTTGATTATGACTCTTTAGACCTCAGAAAATTCTATTCCGGGGCTCAGGTTTACTATGGTGGTTATTTCCACACCGTTGCTGATCCTCTCCGGCATTTCTCTGATGCTCTGCAATCTTTAACTAACCCAATTGGGACAGTTGTAGATAAATTACTCATCGGATTGACTAGATTGAAAGTTTTGACTCAAGGAGATGATGAAATATTGAATTCTGAAGAAGTTCCTACGATTGATTTGTTGAGAAAAGTCGGGTTTTCTGATGCAATTTTAGAAAGGTTCTTTCGACCGTTTTTTGGCGGAATTTTCTTCGATAGAGAGCTTGAAACGACGTCACGGCTGTTCAATTTCATCTTCAAATGCCTAGCTCTTGGTGACAACACACTTCCGGCGAAGGGCATTGCCGCCATTCCAGAACAATTGGCGGCGAAATTGCCATCGAATTCAATATTGTTCAATTCACGAGCTGTTTCCGTTGATTCCGAATCGGATTCAAGCTCGAGAATAAGAGTGAAATTACAAAATGGACAAACGTTGGAAAGTGAATTTGGGGTAATATTGGCAGTTGAAGAGCCTGAAGCTGTCAAGTTATTGTCGGGAAAAAAACCCTCTGAGGTACGGCAACCGGTTCGGAGCACTGTTTGTTTGTATTTTTCAGCTGAACAAGACAAAGTTCCGGTGCAGGACCCGGTTCTTCTGCTTAACGGGTCGGGTAAAGGAATCGTCAATAACATGTTCTTCGCCACCAATGTTGCTCCCTCTTATGCTCCGGCGGGGAAGGCACTGATTTCTGTCACGCTGGTGGGGCTTTATGGTGACGTGGCAGATGAGGATTTGGTTGATCGGGTCATGAATGAACTATCGGGTTGGTTCGGAGAGTCGGTAGTTGGGTCATGGAGTTACTTGAGGATGTATAGGATCGGGTTTGCCCAACCGAACCAATGCCCGCCCACTAACTTGACGAAGAACCCGAAAATAAAACCGGGGTTGTACATTTGTGGAGATTATGTGACTAGCGCCACTTTTGATGGAGCTTTGGTTTCTGGGAAAAAAGCAGCAGAAACTTTGTTACAAGATAGAGCTCTGGCCTCTGGTTAATGTATAGCTTAATTTTGGTTGTGTTTTTTTCAGTCGTGTAAAAGTAGAATTTGGATGTTCTTGATTTATTTGTACACGAATTCATAAACGTTTTGAGCTCATTTTGAAGCAATAGGTAGGTATGTATTAAATTGTACTATCAAGAAAGAAGACAATATAGTATGACTTATTCTGTTGTTCCTTTTAACATAGTATGGTATGAACTTGCATACATGATAGAACTGAAAAAATACATAGTTGTTGTACTTATGCAATTGAACATAGTTTCCATCTTTTTGTTCTTGAGAAGGTAGGACAAGAGGATGATGCTCCTGGTTCTTGAATTCTTAATGTTTACAAGTTGTTGACGACTTAATTTTACAGCTCTGTGAAGAATTTTATAGTGGTATGCCCTATTTGATTATGAAGACACTGTTTGTCTTGCTGCTAATATAATAAGGGAGGTTACTGTCAGTAGATGGACTATTGTGGGTATCTTTAAATAGTTTTAATTCTTTCATACATATATATATTAATATAAGCCAGACAATGATGTCTTCCCTAAATACAGTGTGATGCTGTCAACACCACCAACAATTATATAATATCATGGAGAACATGACCATCATTTCATTGCAATTAGAAGCTTCTCGAGAGTCCCTAGTTAGATATATTAGCTTTATATAACATGAAACAAATGCATCATATTCTCTGGTTTTTACTGTGAAGTCATTTTCAGATGAAGATTCAACATATCTACATGCATATGTATATATATAAATATTTGCATGTCCTCTTTGGCAATATGTGCCGCTTGGACAGAAGGATAACTGACCAAGTCTGGATTGGCATGGAAAGACAAAAAATGAATAACCAGCCGGCAGAGATACTAAATCTTTTGACCAAGTATTTCAGACCTACCTATTCTTGATTTCGCCCACTAAGTAAAGCAGAAGAATGCAAAGAGCATGGAAAGCCTAGCAGCATAGATGTGAGAGGAAAAAAAAAAAGATGAGTCGAGGTTTCTTTCAAAGTCAGCAACACATATGGGGAGGGGTATCAGCTGGAATTTTGATAGTATTTTTGGGTTGTTCAATTTTTTTCTGCTTCAAGAGAAAGCTTTATGCATGCTTTAGGTTACCGCAGAACCAACAAGGTTAGTCAATCTTCAAGGGATACAGGAAGTTCCTATTTTCTTGTCCTTAATTTTTGCAGTAGTATACGTCCTTTGAGGAATTACCAGAAAGTTAATGTAAAGTTGTGGACAGTGCAATGTGGTCACTGTCTTGAGAAATTGGCATTGCAGTTGCTAGATACTCTATTGAAGGCAAACTAATCAAGAAATAAATGAGATTTCTGTTACATTTATAGCAGATTCATTGTCTATTGGAAACTAATAGTATGTTGGATTCATTTGGATATCTGCTTCTATAGATTTTATCTTTCCTTTATTGACATTTTCTGTGTAATTAGGAACTCTAAAAGCTGAACAACTGATGTTAAAGCCCTTCCAGTTGGAACAATTACAGAAGGCAACTAACAGTTTCAGTCCAGAGTGTCTGGTTGGTTCTGGTGCATTTGGAAATGTCTATCGAGGGACATTTGATGGGGAGGGAACACTAGCTATAAAGAAGGCACATACTGAATCATGCACAAGTACTGACGAATTTGAAAATGGTAATCAAGCATACCTCTTTCTGTTTAGACGCCTGAATTTTGCAGTAACTGATACGATTGATATCTGCACACAGAGATCAGGTTGGTCTCAAAAGTGAAGCACAAAAATCTCGTTAGCTTGGTGGGATTCTGCCAAGGAGCTGGTAAATTCACCATACTTCTTTAATATCACAGTCAAAGATTATATGGCTCATCATGCTGCTTTATACATCAACAGGGCCAAAGGGAGCAAAAATTCTGGTGTATGAGTATGTTCCAAACGGTTCTCTGTTAGACTACATCATGGGTAAAGTTTCAACTCCAGAGTCATGATTTCTTGCTTAGTCCTGAAATATAACATTTGTGGAAATACTTGTTGTAGGGAGGGGTGGAAGGAGCTTAACATGGAGGCAGAGAGTGACGATAGCTATTGGAGCTGCTAAAGGTAATTTCTCAGTGTGTTATTTGGTTGATCAATAGAAAGTGAGAGGACAAAGTTCTGATATGCGTCAATACTTGCCATCCCAGGGATAGCACATCTGCATGAAGGAATCAGACCAAGTATAATTCATCGAGACATAAAACCAAGCAATATCTTAGTAGGAGAAAATTTTGAAGTCAAGGTCTCAGATTTTGGGCTAGTGAAATCAGGTCCTATTGGGGATCAATCACATGTTAGCAGTCAGATAAAGGGGACACCAGGGTACCTTGACCCTGCTTACTGCACGTCTCTCCAGTTGACTCCGTTTACTGATGTCTACAGCTATGGTGTGATACTACTGCAGCTTGTTGCAGCTAGACCTGTAGTCGCAAATACTAGAAGTCATCCTAACTATCACATTATAGATTGGGTAATATTTTCAATGTACAGAACATTCTTATGTCAATATGATGAAGAAGTCTGCCTCACGTAATTTCCACTTTATTTTCTCAATTGATTTCCTGCATTGTTGTTATGCAGGCAAGACCTAGCTTAGAACGAGGGCGCATCGACGAAATAATAGATGCTAATCTCTTAATGGAGGAATGCAACATGAAAATGATGTTGAAAATGGGACAATTAGGTCTGAAATGTGTGGCCAAAGTTCCCAAAGAAAGGCCTACCATGACTCAAGTGTGGCAGGAACTTGAGTCTGCCTTATTTTCTGCAGAAAATATCCTACATAAACAACCTTCAAATGGTTCCTTGAAACTAGCTAGCTTGTCAAGCCGATCAGTCGAAAGGGGAAGCCATCGAATGAAACAACTTGATTATTCTCAAAGCTCAGTTAGCATAGATGGCATTAGATTGCAGAAATTTTACATGGACATAGATGGCCTATCCTTTGGGAGTGCAAAGTTGAGGTGCTTAGATACCTATGGTATTAGCTTTGAAGATGACTCATATGACCTGACAGAAACTTCCGAGGAAACAAGCACGAGTGGAAACGAAGAGCTCAGACTTGACATATAATATCAGTTAAAAGTTTGATTAATGTAACACGGCAAAAAACATATTCAGGTTCTCTCTACTAGGAGTGTCTCCAAGCCTCGAATCCAAGACGTTTGATTAAGGTTTTAGTTATGTACTCACTTTCATCAATAGACTAAAGAATTTTTAGAAATGAAAGATATAAAAATGGCCCATCATTTGCCATATGCATTGACATACTATGTTGTTCAGACTCTTCCAAAATGTCTATGTCATATTCCCCCAAACTGGTGTAATTTCAACATCGTAAACGAAGAGTTTAGCTGACATATCTTCTTTGTATTGGCAGAATAGCAGAAAGGAAGGGATCATACTTCGATATTTGCGTTTCAGTTCCATATAAAACTTTCTTATCCTAACTTGCTAGAATTTAGTCATTATACTGCAATCAGTTACTCTAAAACATGTGGCCTTATTCACCTCGTTGGTCTCAAGTTCAGATAAAAGAAAGAAGGGCAGCGATGAGTTGATAGCATAAACTAGTTATCATAACTTATTCCATTTAGCAGTAATTAGGAAATAACAACTTAAATCATAAAATACCAAAATCAATAATGGATGATTTAATGACCTTCGAATCCAGAGAAGGTTCAAAAGTACAGAGAAATGGTCAATTTTCAGCTGTACCCCACATACTGCTGTTGGTCAGTCGAACCAATAATGTCAATAACGTACATGGACCATTAGTCAGTGCTGCTTCTGGAAGGTTCTGGTGAGCACTGCTGTACTGCCAAATAAAAACTTATCAACGAATTATTGACGGCTGATCATTTTGTGGGGAACAATTTTTTGATAATCAAGAAATCGGTCTGTAGCCCGACCGCCCCTCTACCCTTCACTTTGCATGGTGTGAGACTTGCACTTTGCGATCTCGCTACGCAAGAATTCGAGAGAGACAAATACAATCATCAAAAAATCAATGACCATCCATGGCCAATGGTAACCAAACTGGAAAACAGTGTCCGGAATCAACAGTCAAGAATCCAATTCCAGGAAAAGTAACACATTGTGGGTTCAAATGAGAGGGGCTTTGGGCAACATTCAAATGCACTGCTTTAATATCTTCGTAAGTTTTGAGTTATTAATCAAGAAGCACAAATACCTCAAGTTTCCATTGTTTACAGTTACCACAGAAAAATGAGTAAAGTAAAATTGATGGAACACAATGGTTCATCATTCATTGGGCTTCAGTTATACACTATCTGTTCCCTTAGGATCAAAGAGGTGGCGAAAAAGGAAAATGAAATAAGCAGAGAGAAGTTCATCCTCAAGAAATAAAGTATACTTTATAAAAAAATTCGATATTCTTGCTTGATCATAAAGTTAATAAGACGCCTGTTCCAAGTTAACGTTACATTGAACAACAAAAACATTACTTTGCACCACAAAAGAATTAATTAGTGCTGCGCTTTCTGTTATTTCTCTTTAATCTACTACAAGATCTTGACATAAGAAGTTTCAGAAAGGATACAGCAAAGTATACAACAGAGTGAAAAAGGTCAAGCAGTACCAAGTTATGTGGGAGTGAGAGCCAGACTTTTTGCTGGGAAATTCACACCACCTCCTCTCAGAGATAAAGAGGGCCCTCTAAGTGAGCTGGCTCTACTCACAAGATTTGAATCAAGAAACACGACTATGACCGAGATATCATCATGAAAATGTCTCCTCACACCACGATCAATTTTCTTCAGATCAGAATACCTCATCTCCCTTTTCTTTGCCGCTTCTTGCAGTGCAGCTTTAACAAGCCGCCGAGCACTTCCCTGAAAATTGGAATTTGCAAAATGTAATTACTTTTCCTAATAAGCTACACATTGAAATCCATCAACATTCAGACGAACCTCAACCCTATTCATGCCAGGAACACACAGAGAAGCACAAACCCTTAGCACTTCCATTCAAGCATTGGAACAATAAACTTTCAAGTTTTTATTTCCACTTTTCATTACTCAAAAAATATTTGTTGTTTGTTAAACTGATAGCTTCTGTTAAGAATTTATGCTTATAACAGTTCTTTGTTGCCTTTTTTAACTGTCGGTTTTCTATTTCTTAATTTGAGTGCATGAGTCCCACAAAGAAAAAAAAAATGTTTCCATCAAATGGGTGTGCTCGTGGTACATATATTTTTGCCTTTTATCGACTATTGATGAGGATCTAAGATTAGGAGTTCTATTTGTTTCTGGTATGTCAAGGACATGGAACATTTTAAAAGTACTGTGTTTTATATGACCAAATATAATAGGTAACTTCGAGGTGTTATTACTGAAACAATCTGCTCTCTAAATCAGTATACGAATAAGTGTATACCATTTAAAACAATGTAATATTTAGATGCAATGCAACTGTGTATCACCAAAGGGGGGACTACATTATAATTAAAGATTTCAGTGCAATAATGTGATGATTTGCAAAGAGAGAAATACCAGGATACATGGTTTCAGTTTGTTATGTGCTTAAAATATAGACATGCACCGTCTAAGGAAATCAGACCAGCTTTCAATCCATGACAGTATTAAAAAAAATTTACGACATTAACAGAAGAATAAGATATGTTATGCTTTCAAGTGAAGGATCATACTTTGCGAGAGCTATTTTGGACGATATCAACTGCCTCCTGATTGCTAAGATGTTCCCAAAGACCATCAGAAGCAAGGATGAGAAATTGATCATGTGGCTCTAGTTCATGCACTGAAATTGCTGGATCTGCGCTCAATATGGGCCTTTTAAAAGGTTCTCGCAAACGAAATTTTGCATACAATGGCTCCTTATTGTACTCAGAATTTTTGAGATATAAATCGCCAATAGATCTCGAAATCTGTCAGATTAATATGAAAGATTACAAACATTCTCAAAACAATAAACACGAGTTCTGCAAGGTAAAGAAACAAATTAATTGGAGAACAGGAATCCAAGTAAAGCACATAATGCAGGATAACAACCTAGCCTAGCGATTAGATAATACAATTGGAAGTTAATCCATCATCAGTGAAAATAGAATATGATTGCAATATTGAATTTTGTATTTAACCCATCAAGATGAGACCACACACTAGTGAACTAGAGTCTAGAGCACACTTGTTAACATTCACAGAACCATACCTGTATCAGGCCCTTTACACGCCATACATTATGCTTCAAAACGACTATCTGTGGGTCATCGGGATGCATTGAATGCAATTCCTGTCTGACAGACTCAATACTTGCATTATGCTCAGTTGAAAGCTGAAGGGCTAGAACCTCTCCTGTAGCCCTGACAAGTCTCCCCAAAACAGCCCGGGAATCACCAAGGTTGGCAACATAAAGGGTCCCATCACAGATCACTCCAACCAGACAGCATGCTCCAACAGAAGCCATCTGCGGTTTTGTTAGCCACTGCGCAGCAACCAGAGAAAGGAATCCCTCTTCTGTTGCTTGAAACGCTTTTCGTATTACATCAACAGACATGGAATTTTGTTCAGCCGCGAACCCTGCAATATTTGAGTTGTGGAGTTATCAAGATCAAGCCATCAAACTACTTATTCTACAACACTATCCAGCAAGTATTAGCAAGCAAGCGAGCACGCTTAACTACCCTGTAGGACTACCAATCAATTTATTCAACTTAATACTTGGCAGATAAACAGTTTAGTCAAAAAAAAGATTCAATATCCTTACTCTTAAGATGCTGAAAGAGATGATCATTGATATATCGTGACGTTTCAGGCCCACCATGACCATCATATACCCCAACAAACGTTCCATAGGGGCCAGAATCAAGCAAGCTTAAAGAACCCGACTCAATCTGGCTTTGATCCTCCAGCAGATTGTTGGCCTGAACAACTGCCATAGAGAACTCACCAAGTAAGTGTTGTCCACTGTCCTTGTACCAAAAAAGTCCATCTTGCCGTCCAGCTGAATCAGCACCAGTATGTACATAGCGGTCCGCCGATGACCGGCAACATGCCCTCAGGAAATTTATCAACCTTGATAACATCCCTCATTTCACCTTAGCCTACCGCCAATTCCTTAACATCCAAACGGATGCAAGAGCTATCCAACTAAAAACTTTCACCACTGCTCCTTTGTTCAGCAAACTGGAAACACCAATACAACAAGAGATTCAGGTAGATAATAATTTCACCAAGATCATATCTTTATCAACAAAACCGAGATTTGAACAAGGCAGTAAGCTTGAACTAAGTCCATAATCCCAATTTCCACGGAAAGAATATCTCCCAAGATTTGAAAACAACTTGGGGCAAAAAACAGGGTCAAACTTGTCCAAAAAGAGAAGGGGTCAATTCAAGATGGTAAAATTCAAAACCCACTAAACCATAAGTGCAAATGAACAAAAGAACAGTAAAAACCCACAGAAAACCATAGAAATCATACCAAGTTCACAGTTTTAACAATTGGTCTCCTAAATAAAAAAAGAAGAAAAAAAGAAGACTCACAGCTGTGATTAGGTCTTATATGCTATATTTTCCGGTCAAATTACTGAACCCCTCAGTGTGAATAAAACGTAGCCAATAAGCGTTAGATCTACAGATCCATTAAAGATCAACCACTGCTTATGCGATACACGGTTAAAGAATATCAAATACAGAAAAAAGATTAAGTCTTTTTCCTGTCTTCTTGGTTTCTTTTCAGTTTTTGTTTTCCTTTCTCTCTCTATATATTTGTTTTTGCAGTTGAAGATGGAAGATGAGAAAGGAAAGGAAGATGAAGAAGATAAAAGAAGAAAAAAGGAAGTTTTTTTTTATTATTATTATTATTTTTCTCTTTTCTGAACCAGTGTGATTGAACCAACTGAAGAGAAAGTCTTTCATTTTTTATATTTTGTATTTTGAGTCTCTTTTCTCTTCGTTTTTTTTTTTCTTTTTAAAATCAATTGATTTTATAACATTAAAAAAGAAAAACCATCAAATCAATGGCTGAAAAGTGAAAACCAGCAATGCAAATGCCATGGGCTCCACCTTATAAGAAACAACAACCACATACTAGTAGACACACATTTTATTACTATCTCATAAAAATAAAAAAATTATTTTTGAGAAATTCTTATCTCAAAAATTAATAAGCAAAATAAACTAGGAAAAAATATACACTGTAATATTACTACACTTCCACTATTTATTGATTCTGTCGTAGTAAAGTATATAACCTATCAAAGTAGAATGAAATATATCACTCCCTTCGATTAAATTTGATTTTTTAAATATTTATATTTTTTATTTTAATTTTTTATATGTCATATTTAAATTTAAAGGTAAGTTCTACAAAGTTGTGGTTAGATTGTCCTTATTATATGGGATGAAGTACTGATCAGTAAAAAGATGCATGTTAAGAAGATTAGAATGTTGAGATGAATGTGTGGGCATACCAGGAGTAGAAATGGGCTTATTCATGAGAAGATAGGAGTTGCCTTTGCAGTAGACAAAATGAGAGAAGTGAGATTTAGATGATCTAGGCATCTACAGAGGAAGCATGTCGACTTCCTTGTTAGAAGTACAAGAAGTTGAATTTATGGGTTACACAGAGGGATAGAAATAGACTGAAAATGTATTTGAGAGAGGTGATTAGACGGAATATGACACTACTTCATATGGACATGACCTTTACAAAAAATGAGTGAATATCGCATATTTGGGTAGAAGGCTAGTAGGGATAGAATGTTGACTTGTTTTGCAATGACTCATCGTAGGACTAGTCATACCATTGTAGTTGTGTTGTTATTGGTTTTTATTATCACATTATTTTATATGTTATTATTCTTTTGTAGAATCATAGAATATAAATTGCTCATCGTTTTAGCCGCTATGCTATATCTTTTTTTTTACTTGGAGTTGATGCATTTGAATCAAAGATTTTTCAAAAATAGTCTCTTTATCTCCATGAGATATTGATAAGATGTGCATACATTCTATCATTTCTAGACGTCACTCGTGAAATTTCAATTTAACATGTTGTTGTTGCTTTGTTTGTTTGTTTAGATTATTGAGTAGGAAATCCAAATTCAAAGATCTGCCTACCTTCAGTGTGCGTGATTTGTATAGCTTCAAATATGAGGTAAGCATACTTTTCTCAATTTTAAATTAAGGAAAAAAAATTTAATTTAATTTTACCCGAGATAAAAAAAAGGTGTGATAATCACTTACTTTAAAAAGAATATTTTTTTAAAATAAATTTTATTTTAAATTAAAATCAGACAAATAAATTGAAATTGAAATGGCGAGAATACGTATTAGAATCAATACTATATAAATAGACGTAACCTCCTTTTATATAAAGCTTGTCTACTTTCGAAAGAAACTTTTTCTTATAAAATTTTGATATTATTTGACTATTGATACTTTCGAACCTAGTTTAGTAGGCCAACATCCATGTTTAATTTTTTTTTTTAAATTGACTTGTTATATTTTTTGTTAAGCACGTGCGTCATGTAGTAAGAATGGTAGTCCCTCTTCATTTTTACTCGTCTCACGTGGATTTGACACAGAAATTAAAAAACAGTAAATGATCGGGTTAATTTTATCAAATCATCTTTGAATATAATAAACATAATATCTTGAAAAATATAATAGAAAAATGACTACAATTAATAGTAAGAATAAATTAAGAATGAAGGATAAAATTATTTCTTGATTTTATAAATAATATTATTAAAACTCTCAAAATAGTATAGTGAACAAATAGGTGGAGGGAGTACGTATTAACTATAGTGGCATAAAAATTTGTTGTCTAATAAGTTTCTTGTGGGGAAAAAAGACTATGTTTAATGACTTAATCATACTTATCTCACCTTAAACAAACCAAAATAGGATAATAAAAGTCGTCTACTTTCTGCACTTTGCAGATTTTAATTTTCTAAAAAGATAAATAAACAAAAATTTAGCAAATGAATTTCTTCTAACACTCCTTTTTTTACTGAAAATGAAAAATTCAATATCCGCAAAAGATATAGTAACTCAATAAATAGGAAAAAATTTACAATTCAAATAAATTTGTTGTTTACTTTTATGACAAGATCACAATTTACTTAATAATCACCATTAACAAAACAAAAATAACGAAGTATTATGCTCTAAATATTCCATACAATGAATAACGATGTTAAATTCAAGGTTGGGCAAAACTATAAAATATTATTTGAGCCTGTTTCTAAATATTCGAAGTCAATTTCACTAAACTTCAAATCTAAAGTTTAGATGGTTGAAAACTATACGAGATATGTTATAAATTGTAATCCTTGTCATATTAATATGATGAAAAATACTCCCCATGTCTCAATTTATTTGTTATGTATACTAAAAATAGTTTACCCAAAGTAATTATCAATTTGGATAATCAAGAGAGAATTTATTTATTTATTTTTAACTTTGCTCTTAAGCTCTTTTTAGCTTAAAAAAGTATTTGACAAATTTTAAATTAGCTTAAAAAAAGTTCAAAATTACTTAAAATAAGCTAAAAGCTCCCTCCCCCAACTTTTTATTTTACAGCTTATAATGTTCTACTTTGACCAACAAAATTACTTCATTACCCTGAACATTTTTTTTTATTACCCTCCATTATCACACTTTATTATTCATCGTTGCTCTCTTTCAACGCAAATATATATATTCTTTCACCATTCTTTTTATAAATAATTTATCATAACAAAAAAATGTTAATATGATAGACAATAACTATTACTCATAAACAAAATTAAAGACATTTTAAAATTTTCATGTGATCTATCCAAATTATATATTTTAAAATTAAAA
>JBCEWC010016872.1:0-12845 GCA_038996855.1 Solanum aculeatissimum
GCATGGTTTTGAAAGAATGTCAACTCTCCATTTTGAAAGGCTTGCATGTATATATATGTATTCCCGTGGGATGAGACTTAGTACCGAGGGATGGGTTTGTGAATGTTGGGAATGTGCTTATGTGGAAAGTCCCCTATCCCGGTATGCCCCAATAGCTTGAGTCCTACTTAGCCGCCCCTTAGAAATACTTGTTACATGCTATGTGAGACATGTTCATCCCATTCCCGGCAACATCCCCATTGCTTGAGTCCAAAGTCCTATTTGTCTTAGAATTATGTGTTATGTGTTTATTTTTTCTGCACTTCAAAAACTAATGATGTAAGTAATGATGCTATGATGGCTTGATCGAGGACTTTTGGGTCCTCCTTCGCCATGTCACATCTAGTCCCCACTTCCGGATCGTGACACCCACGAGTCATGGAATGTTTCACGAGCTGTAAGTGGTCCCATGGACAACGTTTGATAACTTTTTCTAGAGGGTTATTTTGATTTTTTTCCACCCTTTTAAAGCCTATACTTGACGTTTTTACACCTATATAAGCCCCTAAACATATCTAATCAGTCCTTTTACGTTCAAAAGATCCTTCAAGACTTTAAACAAGGTGCCAAGAAGGGAAAAAGCTAGGATTTCAAGAGAATCAAGTGCGTTCTTCAAAAATCTAAATTTTTAGGTATGTAAGGCTACTCATAGCATTGGATTGAGTTCATCCATGCGCCCCACATGTTGATTTATTATAATTGAGTCCAAGTAAAGTTTTTCCCTAATTCCTAAATTGATTTTCTTGAGTTGTTTATTGTCCTATTGAGTTTCTTTGTACATATAAAAAATATATAGATGATGTTCATGAGTTGGTATTTGATTGGTTGCAAGATTCATTTATTCATTCACATGAACCCTAATTGAGTATTTTACTTGATTTTACGCATTATTTTGAACGAAGATTGATGGTCATATTGAGCATGTCAAACACAAATGATTTTTGAATATATTTTACTGAGTCTGCATGAATGAGTTTTTAGCATAAATAATGAATTAAGAAAGAGTCTTGATGAGATGATGTATGTTTTAATTGATTTTGATAAAGCTACATTTAGTTTAAACGACGTTTTGAGTAGATGTTTTCACAATGATGTAAATGATTTTCAAATATATTTTCTTTATTGATGGAAGATGATGATGATGCTTTGAGATGAGTTTGATATTTAAATCAAGATCTAATGAAACTTGATGAGATGTCTTTGAGTAATATATTTACTTGATAAATATGAGTACATGTTTTGGGAGTAGTATTGAGCACCGAGTTGGGTAGAGTGAACTGACGGCTCAAAGTCCCAGAACTACATTGCTCACATAGGATAGTTGTGCAGTTAACTCTGGCAATTCTTGTCCCAAAATGTTGGAAAAGGCTTGAGGATCCAAAAAGTAGAGGTAAGTATCCTTACCTTGACAAGTAATGGACGGGTGAGCAACGATATCGTTTTTGTTGTACATCACCAACTATGATGGTATGATGTTGTCGGTTAGAGAAACTGCCTAATTTTCTATAATCAATTTGAATGAGTTGCACGCTAGAGTTTATTTTAGGAGCATTATTTTACCATATAATTTTCATGATTTGAGGTGAGTTGTAAATTATTGCATTTACTTTCAAAGCATGATTCTAATATTAAATTTGCATGATTTACTGAGTTGAGATGAGTCAATTTTTGAGTTGAGTTACATGAGTTGAGTATCCTTGATTATGTCCTTTCTTTTCAAGCCATTTTACTGTAACAACCTGGAACTTTTCGAACCTTGTAATGTTGTTTGAGGTTTGATTTAAATCTATCTTGGTTGGCTTATGAGTTTCTTGAGTTTCTCTTGCATGACCGTCTTAGAAGAAATCGTATTAGCTAAGTTTTGCTGGACGTCTTGTGGAAGTACTGACTTTAAATGGCCATATATCTTGGTACGGGATGAAATATATGGTACACAACCTATAAAATTGAATCTCTTTGAGTTATCTTCCCAACGCACTTGGTTTCACTCAATTCGGAGTTTGGATGTGAAAGTAATGGCCTTCACAGTGGGACTTCCTGTACAGAGGAGCATTCTAGAAAAGGGAAGAAAATTATTGGCTAAGGCACTACCTCACGGTGGAACTCACGGTCCGTGTGGAGGCTCAAGACCTGTGAGCCTGGTCCGTGTGAGTTCCACTGAGCAGTCAAGACTCTGGGCCAAGACTCCGAGCCAAGTAAGGCACCACAGACCAGTTCACGGTCCGTGTGAGGCCTCACGACTCATGAGTCTCGCCTGTGTAAGTTCAGTGAGCTACCTAGGATCCGCACCGAGGCCCTGAGTAAAAGAAGGCTCCATGTACTAGCTTACGGTCTTTGTGAAGCCTCAGGGATCGTGTGCGTGGCCGTGTATTTGCACAAGGAGAATTTGGCTAAGTATGGAATTTTCGTGGGCAAAGTGGTTCCAAGTTTGACCTCACGGAAGGATTTTTTAATGGACCGTGTGGACTCTCACGGTCCATGTAGTTTACCATATCGGTGACTTTTCAAAATTTTCCTATCTGTTTCCAAATGGAAGCTCATCGTCAAGTGGTGCCTCACGGCAAGGCTCACGGACTGTGAGTCACTACATGATCCGTGTAGTGCATTCCATCAGTGACAATTTCTGCTTTTCTTTCTCATTTCATTAATGGTTTAATTATAATTTTTAACTAATCCTAAGGTCATTCTAGTATTTTTAAACTCTCCTAAACCCCTGATTTAACCCTATTCACTCCTATTCAATTCAAATCTCTTCAATTTCTCTCAAATTGCTCTCAAGACTCCATTGAAGGCTTGGCTTAGAAATCAAGGAAGCTCAATTCTTCTTGTTCTTCATGATTTAATCAAGGTATGTGGGATTGATTCATGGTTCTCCTTTCAACCATGAAGACCTAACAACCTTTTCTTCAAATTTGATAAATTTTTCTCTCTTTGAAATTGGGTCTTTTAATTTATGGATGATTTAATTTAATTGAGTTGTGGGCTGTATTTTAATGTTGGTTTTAAGATGATTTAAATTCAATTATCAGATTTTGCATTGGAATTATGAAAATTTGAATATGCATGGTCCCTTGAAAGCTTATTCAAGCATGGGCAATTTAATTGTGATTTAGATTGGGATTTTATCATGGATTTCAATTGAATTTTACATTGTGTTGTTGAATTAAGATTGAAACTCTATTGTCCATTTATTCCTCTCATCATTCATGACATATGAATACATGGAAGGTTTGACTTGATGAAACTCTTGATATGACTTGACTTGATTTTTGGTAAGACATGGGAATTGACTAGAATGTGATCACATCTTGTCTTGATATGACCTTATGAGCATTTTGGGTGTTTACACCAGATTGTTATATTAGAATGAGCTACTCCTATTCATTGGCCTACATATATGATTTTTGAAACTCTTGTTTGGTCTTTAAGCCTAATTATACGAAAGCTTGAAATACGATTTAGCTTTTTAACCTAACTTTGCATTGTATGGATTTGAAGTATTGAATCTTCATTTTGAAGCTCATATATGTATATGTATTCCCATGGTATGAGACTTAGTACCGAGGGATTGGATTCGGGGTTGACTATCTCTAAGGGTCCATACTCTTTTTCGTCAAATCATGTGCCAACATGGGTTATCTTCCTATATGGGATTGACTTGTATCCCCGTTTTAAGGGTTGACCTGGGACCTACCTGGCAAGTAGTCCAATTTCAAGTGGTAGCTCGCTTGGTCTCTCTTGTTTTCGGTTGAGGTCACATCCCCGCTATGATATGTAGGGTTGCATTCATGCATCATGGCACTTCATGGCATATTATTATGATATTCCCTCCTTGTATATATATATATATATATATATTCTTTCTATACGTATATGTTCCCTCGTCATCTAGCTTGTTTAGTAGATTCATGTTCATGTGCATGGCATGCCCGCATACGTAGTGCATTATATTTTCTAACCCATACTCTTTGTCTATTTGATCTAACCATATAGGGACCAATGACGACATTTATCTACCGTTGGACACTTAGTTGAGATCTTGGACTTGTTTATAGTGGTGAGCCCTATACTCCAAGGGAAATATCCATCTTTCTCTATATTATGTTCTTATTTCATTCTACTTATCTTGTGACTTAAGGGTGAACTCGGGTTTTATGGAGGCCCTTGTCATATTTTTCTGGAGGCATTGTTGGATACTTATTAGATTCTATTGTACGTCGTACTATGTGTTTATTTGAGATTCTATGATTATCTACCTTTTTCTATGGTTATTTATGTTTCAATTATGCTTCCGCTTATGCTGTTATGATTTGTTGGATGAGAATGTGCTTATGTGGAAAGTCCCTAACCTTTCCTGCCCCCATAGCTTGAGTCATACTTACCCTCCCCTTGGAATGCAATTGCTATGTGCTATGTGATTCATGCTTATCCCATTCCTGGCAGCATCCTCATAACTTGTGTCCAAAGCCCCAAAATCCCTTAAACTTATATGTTGTTTATTATGTTATGTGCTTCCCAATTGATGATATGTGTGATGATGCTAAGATGGCTTGATCGAGGACTCTCGAGTTCTCTTTCACCATGTCACATCCAGACCCTACTCTTGGGTTGTGACAAAGATGGTATCAGAGCCATAGGTTTGTAAATGATACTCGGAATCTAACATGTCACGTCAATTAGAGTCTTATTCATGGGTGTGATGCTTGCCATACCTATGAGTGAGAGGCTATGACAATGTTTTAGGAATTTTCTCACTTTATTATTCCTGACGTCGTGCCGTGAACTATTGTGTAAGATTTCCTGAAGTGTTGGTGTTCTTGTTGCTCTTCAGAAGATGCCTCCCCGAAGATCTGCCCTCCCCAGACAGGCCCCAGTTCATGAGGAGTAAGCCTCTCAAGATCCTGTGGAGGGGCAAGTAACTCATGCTGAGTTTTGGAATGTGGTTGCTATGCTGGCCCAAGTGGTGGCTAATCTAGCCCGGCCAACTAATCCCATAAATGGTAGCACTCTAGCTTCTTAGCTGAGGGACTTCACCTAGATGAATCCTCTGGAGTTTCTTTTTTTGAAGGCTGATAAAGATGCCCAGGAGTTTATTGATGAGCTCTCGAAAGTGTTGACTGTTATGGGTGTTAGTTCTGAGGAGAAGGTTGAGTTGGCTGCCTATCAGTTGAAGGATGTAGCCCAGGTGTGGTATAATCAATGGTTGGTTGAGAGGGTTGCATATACTAAGGTTGATTTGGAAGAATTCAAGTTTGCTTTTCTGGACTATTTCTTCCCTTTTGAATTTCAGGAGGCCAAGATGACTGAGTTTATTAACCTCAAGCAAGGTAACATGTTTGTGAGGGACTATTCCCTCAAGTTCACCAAGCTCTTGAAGTATGATCCCATGTTAGTAGCTGATCTCCATGCAAGGATGCACAAGTTATTTTTTAGGGTCTCTGTCTTGGTTTTATAAGAATATCGCACCGCCATGCTTATTCGGGAAATGGATATCTCCAGGATCATGACTTATGCTGAACAGATTATGGGAGAAAATCTCAAGGAGAGAAAGATGAATGACTCCAAGTGGGCCCGGTTTGATGGTGGGTTCTCTAGCTCCAGGAGTTGTGGTGGAAATGGTTGAATCCAACAAGGCTAGGGTTCAAATGTGAAGTTTTCCAACTCTAGGGTGCCTTCTCCTAAGGCACAGGTGGGGGGTGTACCACGGGCTAACCGTTATGGCCAATGTGGGGGAAGCCATTTGGGTGAGTGTAGGAAGGTTTTGGGTGTTTGCTTCGGGTGTGGAAGTATGAACCACAAGATTGCCGACTATCCAAAGAACACAAAGAGAGATCAAGTGGCTCCAGGTGGTTAGGGATAGCCGAGAACTCAAATTGGTGGTGCTTCCAGAAATAATAGGTTTTATGCTCTTCATGCCTGGCAGGAAGTGGATGAAGTTCCAGATGTGGTGACTGGTATGTTAAAAGTCATTGATTTTGATGCTTATGCTTTACTTGATCCAGGTCCAAATTTATCTTTTGTGACTCCTCTGTTGCCTGTTAAATTTGGTTTGAGTCCTGAAACTTTGAGGGAACCCTATTAAGTTTATACTCCTGTGGGTGAGTCTATTGTTGCTCGGAGGGTGTATCAGGGTCGTCCTATTTTGGTTTTGCATAAAGTCTTTCCCGGTGACCTTGTAGAGCTTGCGATATATGATTTTGATGTTATTCTTGAGATGGATTGGTTGCATGCATCATATGCCTCGGTAAATTATAAGACTAGACAAGTCAGATTCTAGATTCCTAATGCACTTGTTTTGGAATGGAAGGGTAGTGCTTCTGCGGTTAGAGGTCGGTTTATTTCCTACCACAAAGCTTGGAGAATGATTTGTAAGGGGTGCATCTATCATATTGTGAGGGTTAGAGATGAGGAGGTTGAGTCGCCTTCTCTTGAATTAGTTTCGGTGGTTAATGAGTTTCCTGATGTGTTTCCCGAGGATTTGCTCGGCATTCCTCCTAATAGAGAGGTGGATTTTGGCATAGATCTTCTTCCAAATACTCAACCTATTTCCATTCCTTTTTACCGTATGGCTCCGGCCGAACTAAAGGAGTTGAAGGATCAGTTGAAGGACTTGTTAGAGAAAGGCTATATCAGGCCAAGTATTTCAGCTTGGGGTACTCCCATGTTGTTTGTAAGGAAGAAGGATGGGTCACTCCGAATGAGCATTGATTATTGGCAGTTGAATAAGGTGACTATCAAGAATAAGTACCCGTTGCCCAGAATTGATAACTTGTTTGATCAACTTCAAGGAGCCACTTATTTCTCAAATATAGATTTTTGTTCGGGTTACCATCAGTTGAAGGTAAGAGAGTGTGATATTCCCAAGATAGCTTTCCAGACCCGTTATGGGCAGTTTGAATTTATGGTGATGTCGTTTGGTTTGACCAATGCCTCAGCGGTGTTTATAGATATCATAAATCTGGTGTTCAAGCCATTCCTTAATAGCTTTGTGGTAGTCTTTATCGATGATATCTTGATTTACTCCCGAAATGAGTGGGAGCATATAGACCACTTGAGATTAGTGCTTCAAACCTTGTGGGAAAAGCAGTTGTATGCCAAGTTTAGCAAGTGTGAGTTTTGGTTGGAGAAAGTTTCTTTTCTCGGTCATGTGGTGTCCGGTGATGGTGTTAAAGTTGATCCCAAGAAGACCGAAGCCATAAAGAATTGGCCTAGACCATTGACCCCTTCTGATATCCAAAGTTTTCTTAGGTTAGTCGGTTATTATTGGAGGTTTGTTGAGGGATTCTCTTCTATTGCGTCCCCGTTGACTAAGTTGACTCAAAAGAAGGCTATTTTGTCTGGTCGAATGAGTGTGAGAAGAGTTTTCAGACTTTGAAGGATTGACTTACATCAACTCTTGTTTTGACTCTACCAAATGGACTAGATGGATTTAGAGTATATTGTGACATATCGCGGATTATTTTGGGATGTATACTCATGCAATAGGGTAAGGTGATAGCTTATGCGTCTCGGCAATTGAAGGTTCATGAAAAAACTTATCCGACCCATGATCTTGAGTTAGCGGCGGTGGTATTTTCTCTAAAGATTTTGAGACATCATTTATATGGGGTTCATGTGGATATTTTCACCAATCACAAGAGTTTTCAATATGTGTTCATCCAGAGGGATCTTAACTTGAGGCAAAGGAGATGGTTGGAACTACTCAAGGATTATGACATGAGGGTTCTATATCATCCGGGCAAGGCAAATGTTGTAGCGGAGGCTCTTAGTAGGCTATCCATGGGAAGTATTTCGCATGTTGATGAAGAGAATAAGGAAATGGTAAGGGATGTGCACCATTTGGCTAAGTTGGGGGTTAGATTGACCGAATCATATGACGTCGGTATTCTTGTTCAAACCGGGTCCAAATCTTCTGTGATTGTTGATGTTAAAGCAAAACAATACTTAGATCCTTCCTTGGTTGAGTTGAAGAAGTTAGTTTCCAAAAAGAAGATAGAGGTTTTCTCCCAAGGGAGAGATGGTGTGCTACGGTATCAAGATCGGTTGTGTGTCCCAAATGTCGATGACCTAAGAGAGGTCATCATGAGTGAAGGTAATAATTCCTAATATTCTATTCACCCGGGATCCACTAAGATGCATCGGAATTGAGGGAAGTGTATTGGTGGTATGACATGAAGAAGGACATAGCCAAATTTATGTCGGAATGTCCAAATTGCTAACAAGTGAAAGTGGAACATCAAAGGCCCGGTGGTTTGGCCCAAGACGTTGAGATTCCTACTTGAAAGTGGGAAGATGTGAATATGGAATTCGTAGTTGGGTTACCCCATACTCGTAAATAGTTTGATTCTATTTGGGATGTTGTGGATCGGATGACTAAGTCGGCTCACTTTCTACCGATCAAAACTACCTATAATGCCAAATATTATACTAGACTTTATATCCGGGAGTTGGTGAAATTGCATGGCGTAACGAGGTCTATCATATCGGATCATGGTACCCAATTTACTTCTCATTTTTGGAGGTCGTTTCAAAGGGGACTTGGCACGAAGATTAAATTGAGCACCACATTCCATCCTTAAATCGATGGGCAAGCCGAGAGGACAATTCAAACCTTGGAGGATATGTTGAAGACTTGTGTGTTGAGTTCGAGGGTAATTTTGATGATCATCTACCGCTTATCGAGTTTGCCTAAAACAATAGTTTCTATGCTAGTATTTGTATGGCTCCATTTGAAGCTTTGTATGGTAGAAGGTGTAGGTCCCCGGTGGGATGGTTCAAGTTAGGTGAGATGGCATTGTTAGTCCCGAATTTGGTTGTTGAGGCCATAGAGAAGGTGAAGTTGATTAGGGATCGGTTGAAGAAGGCTCAAAGTCGGCAAAAGTCCTATTCGGATGTTAGGAGAAGAGACCTCATATTTCATGTGGGTGATTAGATTTATGTAAAAGTATCACCTATGAAGGGCATCATGCATTTTGGCAAAAAGGGAAAGTTGTTCCCTAGGTATGTCGGGCCATATGAGATCGTTGAACAGGTTGGCAATGTAGCTTATAGGGTGAAGTTACCTTCGGATATGAGCTCTATTCACCCTGTGTTCCATGTCTCCATATTGAGGAAGTTGGTTGGTGACCCTAAGACCATTGTACCTTTAGAGGATGTCACGATGGAGGAGAATTTGACTTATAAAGAAGTACCAGTTGAAATCTTTGATAGGCAAGTGAAACGACTTCCCAACAAGGAGGTAGCTTCGATCAAAGTGCTTTGGAGGAACCAATATGTGGTGAGTTCTACGTGGGAGGTAGAGTCGGACATGATGGAGCGATACCCCTATCTTTTCTCATCTACTCAAGCCTAAGGTACTAGGTTCTACCTTTCTTTTTGAATGGTCCTAATTCTTTATTTTCTTGAGTTTCATGGAATTGAATGCATGCATGTGCACGAAAATGAATTGAATAATGTTTTGATATGACTTTCAAATGACTTTTGAAATGAATGATGCATTATGTTTTATGTTGGAATGTTTCTTGTCAATTCGAATCTTTCAAGCCTTGTTCTAACCCATTTGAGGACGAATGTTCCCAAGGAGGAGAGTATGTAATAACTTGGAAATTCCTGAAACTTATAATGTTGTTTGAGGTCAGACTTGAAACTATCTTGGATGGCTTATGAGTTTCCCGAGTCTCTCTTGCATGACCATCTTGGAAGAAATCGTATTGGCTAAGTTTTGCTTGACGTCTTGTGGAAGAACTGATTTTAAATGGATATATCTCTTGGTACGGGATGAACTGTATGGGCTATGACCTATCAAATTGAAGCTCTTTGAGTTATATTCCCAACGCACTTGGATTTACTCAATTTGGAGTTTGGATGTGGAAGTTATGGTCTTCACAGTGGGACTACCTGTATAGAGGAGCATTCTAGAAAAGGGAAGAAATTGTTGGCTAAGGGACTGCCTCACGGTGGAACTCATGGTCCGTGTGGAAGCTCAAAACCCGTGATCCTGGTCCGTGTGAGTTCCAGTGAGCAGTTAAGACTCTGGGCCAAGACTCCAGCCAAGTAAGGCTCCACGGATCAACTCACGGTTCGTGTGAGGCCTCACAGCTTGTGAGCCTCGTCCACTTGAGTTCCAGTGAGCTACCTAGGATCTGTGCCAAGACCCTGAGCCAAGGGAGGCTCCACGGATCAGCTTATGGTTTGTGTGAAGCCTCACGGCTCGTATGCCCTGTTGTGTATTTATGCAAGGAGAATTTGGCTAAGTATGGAATTTTCGTGGGCAAAATTGTTCAAAGTGTGACCTCACAGAAGGGTCTCATGGACCGTGTGGCCTATCACGGTCCGTGTAGTTGACCGTATGGGTGAAATTTCAAAATTTTCCTATCCGTTTCCAAATTAAAGCTCGTCGTCAAGTGGTACCTCACGAAAAGTCTCACGGACCGTGAGTCACTACACGGTCTGTGTAGTGCATTTCGTCAGTGATAGTTTCTAGTTTTCTTCCTCATTTCACTAATGGTTTAATTGTAATTTTTAACTAATCCTAAGGTCGTTTTAGCATTTTTAAACTCTCCTAAACCCCTGATTTAACCCTATTCACTCCTATTCAATTCAAATCTCTTCAATCTCTTCAATTTCTCTCAAATTGCTTTCAAGACTCCATTGAAGGCTTGACTTAGAAATCAAGGAAGCTCAATTCTTCTTGTTCTTCTTGATTTAATCAAGGTATGTGAGATTGATTCATGGTTCTCCTTTCAACCATGAAGACCCAAAATCCTTTTTTTCAAATTTGATGAATTTTGCTCTCTTTGAAATTGGGTCTTTTAACTTATGAATGATTTAATTTAATTGAGTTGTGGACTGTATTTTAATGTTGGTTTTAAGATGATTTAAATTCAATTATCAGGTTTTGCATTGGAATTATGAAGATTTGAATATGTGTGGTCCCTTGAAAGCTTGTTCAAGCATGGGCAATTTAATTGTGATTTAGATTGGAATTTTCTCATGAATTTCAATTGAATTTTACATTGTGTTGTTGAATTAAGATTGAACCTCTATTGCCCATACATTCCTCTCATTATTCATGACATATGCATCCATAGAAGGTTTGACTTAATGAAACTCTTGATATGACTTAACTTGATTTTTGGTAAGACATGAGATTTGACTAGAATGTGATCACATCTTGTCTTGATATGGCCTTATGAGCAATTTGGGTGTTTACATATCATGACCCGGATAGGGGCCTAGATGTGACATGGTGAAGGAGAACACAAAAGTCTTCGATCAAGCCATCACAACATCATCACACACATCATTGGTTCGGAAGCGCGAAAGCTAAACACATAAGCTCTAAGGGAATCGGGGCTTTGGACTCAAGCTATGGGGATGTTGTTGGGAATGGGATAAGCATGGATTCACATAACACATAGAAATTATCTCTAAGGAGATGCGTAATTAGGATTCCACTATGGGGGAACACCGGGATTATGGGACTTTCCACATAAGCACATAGTCAATGACAATTCCTAACATTTCAAGTCATAGGCATAATAAATAACAATTCTCATAATCAAGTATAATGAGCATAACTTTCATAATCATAATGTTAACATAACAAGTCAATGTACAAGAGTCTAGATTTTGTCCAACAAGCCTCTACATAGATCAAGTGGGGCCTCGACATAGTTTGAGGCTCACCCTCAATACATAAGTAAGGTAAATGGAAAAATAAAAACTAGGTAGATAGATGGTGGCTATTGCCCTTGAACAAAAGGACTCACCACTAGCAAAGTCTTCAACAAGGATCAAGCGTCGTCCGGTAGAATGTGAATGTCGTCTCCGGTCCCTACATGGTTAGAACATATAGACAAAGAATATGGGTTAGAACAATTAAGCACTAAGTATGTGGGCATGGAATGCATATGATAATATAGTATGACTAAACAACATAACAAGAGGACAAGTGATACGAAAGGAAATGCACGTAGCCAAAGGGTAATATAACAATATGCTATACTATGATGCATGAGATGCAATCCTATGATCATAATATAGAGGGGATGTAACCTCAACCGACAACATAGAAGACCCAAGCGAGCTACTAAGAGGATCTGGACTACTTGCCAGGTAGTACCCTAATCACCCTTCATGAAGGGGAAACAATACAAATCATCCCATCTAGGGAGAAATCCCATGTTGGCACTTGGTTTAACGAAAAGGGTAGGCCCCTTGGGGATAGCCCACTTACTACACCAATCCCTCAGTACTAAGTCTCATCCCACGGGAATACATATATATACATGCAACTTCAAATCGGAAGACTTACATTCGTTTTCTAATCATGCATCATTAGACAAAACCAAAACCATTGATCAAACCATACTTATGCTTAGGCCAAATGACATCAAGAGTTTCCAAAGCATTTTCATAATCATTCCATGTCAATGCAATACGAGTGGTTCATCTACATAACTTATCATATCAAGCCTTCAAAATATGTCAAAGTGGTACAAACACCCAATATGCTAAAGGAGCCATAACAAGAGACTATGTGATCACAAGACTTAACATATCATTTCAATACAATAGTTTCATCATAATAATCTTCAATGCATATGCCATGAATAAGGAACAAGAACATGGGTAATGGAATTCAAACTCAATTTCACAATTTAAAAGTTAATTCAACATAAATCATGAGAAATTCCATATTTAAAGCATAATATAAATTACCCATGTATAATTAAATCAAAAAGGGACATGCACTTTGATTCTTCAAGAGTTTCCATGAACATTCATAAAATTCAAGCTTAAAT
>JBCEWC010016873.1:0-12844 GCA_038996855.1 Solanum aculeatissimum
AAAATCAAATTTAAAAGGGTTAGGGTTCTTAGGATCTTCAAGGATGAAAGGGGATCCTTGAATCAAGTCCCACATACATTAATTCCACCAAAACTTTACAAGATCAAACATAATCAAGGTCTTCTTCCCCAATTTCTACAAGCTTGCTTCAATGGAGGCCAAGAGAGTCTTAGAATCTTAAGAGAGTGTATAGGAGAATTTGAACGGATGAATGAGGGTTTGGGGAATGTTTTAGGGGTTTAGGAGACCTTAGGGGACCAAAAAGAAGCTTAAGGGAATGTTAAATCACGAAAATACCATTAATAAAACGTAACTTTCCAGAACTAAGCAATGTTAAACAGCAGCTACAGTGCCCATTTAGTGGTGCATGATCCGTCTACCCCTCCATCTCACCACACTTAGACAAATTCTCAGCGCGAACTCTCGAAGGACTTTCTGTAAGACTTCACGAACCACTTGACAGACCATCTGAGGTGTGACTATCCGTGTGGGGGTCCCATCAGTCCATACTTAGCCCCTCAAAACCAGCCTTGTCTTGGCCAAGCTACTGCCCCACTTCACGGGGCAGTACACGGACCGTTTAGGCTCAAATGAGCCGTCCAAGGTCTCGTTTACCTATACTTGTCTTAGGGGTGGTTCCAAGGCACCCCTAGCTAATTGGAACACTTGAAGAGACCCTAGATGATCTGTTCAAAGTTTCACGGCCCGTGTCTCTGTCCTTGGCCATTTACCTGAGCCTATCTCCAATGTCTTCCGAATTTCCGACAGTCTCACTGTTTGGGTCATATCTCCATCATCCGAACTCCAAATTGAGTGAAACTAGTTGTGTTGCAAATCTAACTCAAATATATTCAATTTGATATATAGTATACTACATGGTTCATCCCACATAAAAGGTTATGACTGTTTGAAGTACACTGCCGAAATTGTCCCTCTAGGCCACCAAATAGTCAAATTTGCATTCGGCCACTTAAACTCAACCCGTGGCTACCAAAATTCAACCATGAAAATTAGTACATCATAAAAGGCCAATCATAAGGAGATTTTGGAAATTTTTGGGTTGTTACATCTTCATAGGTCAAATTCTCCACAACCGTCACACCTTCCAAGGGTGTGATTGCCTTAGGATCACCAACTAACTTACTCAACAAAGACACATGGAATACCGAATGAATGGAGCTTATATACAAAGGCAAATCCAACCTATAAACCATATTGTCAACCCATTCCACAATCTATAAGGTCCGACATACCGGGGGCTCAACTTGCTCTTTTTACCAAAACACATAATTCCTTTCATGGGGGACACCTTCACATACACCCAATCACTAACATGAAATTCAAGATCCCTCTTCCTAACATCCGAATAAGACTTTTGGCGACTCTGAGCTGTCTTCAATCGTTTCCTAATCAACTTCACTTTTTCAATGGCCTCAACAACCAAATATGGGCCTAACAAGTCCACCTCACCTATTTCAAACCAACCAACTGGAGATCTACATCTCCTACCATACAAAGCTTCAAATAGATCCATACCAATGATAGCATGAAAGATATTATTGTAGGCAAATTCAATGAGAGGTAGATGGTCATCCCAATTTCCTTTGAATTCCAACACACAAGCCCTTAACATGTCCTCCAAGGTTTGAATTGTACTTTTGTCTTGCGCATCGGGTTGAGGATAAAATGCGGTGCTCAACTTGATCTTAGTACCAAGTCCCCTTTAAAATGACCTGCAAAAATGAGAAGTAAATTGAGTACCACGATCGGATATAATATACCTCGGCACACCATACAATCTCACCAACTCCCGAATATTCACCTAGGCATAATCTTCCGCACTATAGGTAGTCTTAACCGGTAAGAAGTGAGCAGACTTAGTCATCTCATCAACCACAACCCATATAGAATTGAATTGTCTCCGAGTACGGGGCAACCCAACCATAAGGTCCATGTTCACATCTTCCCACTTCCAAGTAGGAATTTCAATATCTTGTGTCAAACCACTGGGCCTTTGATATTCCACTTTCACATGTTAGCAATTAGGACATTCTTACACAAACATGGCTATTTCCTTCTTCACACCATCAAAACAATACAACTCTCTCAAGTCTCGGTGCATTTTGGTAGATCCTGGATGAATATAATATTGAGAATTATGAGCCTCTTTCATGATAATCTCCCTTAAGTCATCAACATCTAGAACAGAAAAATGGTCTTGGTACCGTAGCACCCCATCTCCCCCTTGGGAGAAAACCACAATATTTCCATCGGTAACCAACTTCTTTAACTCTACCGAGGAAGGATCTAAGTCTTGTTTCTTCTTAACATCAACTACCAAGAAAGACTCGGATCCTCCTTGACAAGGAATCCTCCATTGTCGGATTCGGTCAACCTCACCCCCAACCTACCCAAATGGTGCACATATTTCACTATATCCTTTTTCCCCTCTTTCACATGAGTCACGCTTCCCATCAAAAGCCTACTAAGGGCATCTTCCACAGTGTTACCTTTGTCGGGATGATAACGGACACTCATATCATACTTCTTAAGAAGTTCCACCCATATCCTTTGCCTAAAATTAAGGTCTCTTTGGGAGAATATATACTGCAAACTCTTGTGTTGGGTGAAGACATCCACATGAACCCCATATAAATAATGACGCCAAATTTTTAAAGCAAAAACCACCGTCGCTAACTCAAGATCATGGGTCGGATAATTTTGTTCATGAACTTTCAATTGTCGGGATGCATAAGCTATCACCTAACCATGTTGCATAAGCACAAAACCCAAACCAATACACAATACATCTCAATATACCACTAACCCATCTAACCCATTTGGCAAGGTCAATATTGGAGCCGATGTAAGTCGGTTCTTCAAAGTTTGGAAACTCTTCTCACATTCATTTGAACACACAAACTTGGCCTTCTTTTGAGTCAACTTGGTCAATGGAGATGCTATAGAGAAAAACCCTTCGACAAACCTTCTATAAAAACTGGCTAAACTAAAGAAGCTTCGAATATTCTGAGGAGTCAAAAGTCTAGGTGAATCCTTCACCGCTTTGGTTTTCTTTGGATCAACCTTAATGCCATCATCGGACACCACATGACCAAGGAAAGCAACTTCTCCCAACCAAAACTCACACTTTCTAAACTTGGCATAGAATTGCTTCTCACTCAAAGTTTGAAGAACCAATCTCAAATGATCCATATGCTCTTACTTACTACGGGAATAGATCAAAATGTCATCAATGAAGACTACCACAAAATTATCAAGGAACGGTTTGAACACCCAATTCATCGGATCCATAAATACCATCGGAGTATTAGTTAACCCAAACAACATCACCATAAATTCAAAGTGGCCATAACAAGTCCAAAAGGGCATCTTGGGAATGTCACACTCCCTCACCTTCAATTGGTGATAACTCAAATGAAGATCTATTTTGGAGAAGTGAGTAGCCCCTTGAAGTTGGTCAAACAAATCATCAATTCTAGGCAATGGGTATCTATTCTTAATGGTCACCTTGTTCAATTGTCGATAATAAATACACATTCAGAGCAACCCATCCTTCTTCGTCACAAACTATAATTACCTAAAAAAATTTAAACTTCTTGATGGTTGGTTTTGGATAGTGTTGGACTTGTCATGGTTGAATTTTGGTAGCCATGGGTTGTAATTATGTGGCCGGATTCAAAGCAGACCATTTAGTGACATTGTGAGGCCGGTTAGGCAGTGTACTTTGAAAGTTCATAGCTTTTTCTATGGATTTAACTGTGTGGTATTTTATATATCCAATTCAAGTTTTTTGAGTTATCTTCACAATGTAACTTGTTTCACTCAATTCGGAGTTTGTATGTGAATGTTATGGCCAAGAAAGTAAGACTTCCTGTAATTGGAAGGACTTTGGAAATGAGGTTCTGGAAATGGACTAAGGGTTGGACCATAGACCGTGTGAAGGTCCACGGCCCATGTGGGAGATCGTGGGATGTTTCAGGGGGATGCTGGTGTACAGGACCCCAGCCAAGGACCAAGGAAAGTCCCACGGACCACCCTACGGTCTGTGAGACCCTACACGAGCCGTGAGAGGTCCCGTGAGTGGGGCAGAGAGTTAGCCAGATTTTGGGGCTAGAATCTGGGCCAAGTGTGGCTCCACGGACTAGTACACAGTCTGTGTGCAGCCACACGGTCTGTGAGTCCCACTGTGAAGTGTTCCAAAAAGTACCCCGAGAGTTTGAGTCGAAATCGTAGCCAAGTGAGGCCACACAGACAGGTACATGGTATGTGTACATTTGAACGGCCAACTGGGGCTTTTCATGTGACACTGTGTTTCAGGCGTTAGTCTACTTCATTAATGGTAATTTCGTAAATTGGCTTAATCCTTTTACTCTTTTAACTTCCCTAAAGTCTTTTAAACCTCTAAATTCAAACCCTAATCCTATTTCACTCATCAAACACACTCTTAAATCCTCTCTAAAATTTCTTGAATTCTCTTGGCCTCCATTGTTGAAAGCTTGAAGAAAATTGGAGAAACTCATCTCATTTTCTAAATTCTACAATTCTTGTGGTTAATCTCTAGGTATGTGGGTTTGATTCATGGATTCCCTTTCATCCATGAAGACCCAAGAACCCTACTCTTTAATTTATGATTTTAAGTTTCTTGAAGGTATGAGTTCTTCTAATTTTGATAAATTTCATTGTATTGGATTGTGGGTTGTAGAAATTAGGTGGATTAATGATGATTTAAGTTTTAATTTTATGAAGTTCATGGACATTCTTGAAGGATCAATATGTATGTCCCCTAATGTCTTGATTATGCATGGGTAAATTGAATTATGTTTTGAATATGGATTTTCTTATGGTTTAAGTTGAATTATCCATTGAATTGTGATTTAATATTTGAATTCTATTACCCATGCACTTGTTCCTCATTCATGGCATATGCATTGAATATTTGTTATTATGAAACTCTTGTTATGGTATGATATTTGTTATTATGAAACTCTTGTTATGGTATGATAAGTTAAGGCTTGTGATCACATAGTCTCTCCGTTATGGCTCTTTGAGCAGTTTGGGTGCTTGCACCACTTTGATATGTTATGAAGGTTTGATATGATTAGCTATGTAGATGGGCTACTCTTATTGCATTGATATGGAATGATTATGAGAATGATTTTGAAAACTCTTGTTGGCTTCTAGCCTAAGCATGAATATGGTTTAAGCAACGCTTTTGGTTTTGACTAATGATGCGTGATTTTGAAAAGGAATGTAAGTTCTCTGATTCGAAGTTGCATGAATATATACGTATACCCATGGGATGAGACTTAGTAACAAAAGATTGGAGTTGGGGTGGACTATCTCAAAGGGTCCATACTACTTTTCGTTAAACCATGTGCCACCATGGGTTTATCTCCCTAAATAAGGATTGACTTGTTATGTATCCCCTTGATGAAGTGTTGACTAGGGATCTACTTGGTAAGTAGTCCAGATCCGGGTAGTAGCTCGCTTAGGTCTCTTCTATTCTCAGTTGAGGTTACATCCCCGCTATATTATGATTTTAGGATTGCACCTCATACATCATGGCATAACATATTGATATATATCTCGTTGGCTACGTGCATTCATTTTGTATCACTTATCCCCTTGTCATGTTGTTTGGTCATGCTATATTGTCATATGCATTGCATGCTCGCATAGTTAGTGCATATTATGTGCTAACTCATACTCTTTGTCTACATGTTCTAACCATGTAGGGACCGGAGAAGACTTCTATATTCCACCGGACGACGTGTGATCATCTTGAAGCCTATTGTTTGTGGTGAGCCCTTTTGTTCAAGGGTAATAGCCACTTTCTATCTAGCTAGTGTTGCTTTTACTTTTCTTTACTTATGTATTGAGGGTGAGCCTCAAATTATGTCGAGGCCTCGCTTATCTTATGTAGAGGCTTGTTAGAAAAACTAAACTCTTGTATGTTGGATTGTATTTGTTGGATATTATAACTATTGAGATATTATGACTTACGAGTTGTGGTAATGGACATGACATTGATTATGCTTATGACTAAATATTGGGATTGTTTGTGATTATGTGCTTATGTGGAAGGTCCTACTTACCCCCCCCCCCCCACCTCTTATAGATAATTTTTATGTGCTACATGATTCTTGTTCATCCCATTCCCGGTAACATCCCCATAGAGTGAGTCCAAAGCCCCGTTTCCCTTAGAGCTTATGTGTTATGTGTTTACTTTCACGCTTCCGAACCGGTGATATGTGTGATGATGCTATGATGTCTTGATCGAGGACTTTTGGTTTCTCCTTCGCCATGTCACATCTAGGCCCTACTATCGAGTCATGATAATGATAGTATCAGAGCCCTAGGTTTGTAATGATCCTCGGAGTCCAACATGTCACGTCAATTAGAGTCTTGTTCATCGGCGTGATACGCGCCATGTCTATGAATAAGAGGCTATGACGATGTTTTAGGAAATTTCCTTATTTAATTTCTTGCTTATGTCGTGCTGTAAGATGTTATGATAGTTCTTTCTAAACTCTTGGTATTCTTGTCGCTATTTCAGAATATGCCTTCGAGAAGAGCTCCCCTTCCCCGCCAGGCTCCCGGAATTAAGGAATAAGCTCCTCAAGCACCGGTAGAGGAGAAAGTGTCATATCCTGAATTCAGGAATGTGGTATCTATGTTGGCCCAAGTCATGGCCACCCAAGACCGTCCGGTGAATCCTGTAAACATTGGTACTCTAACTTTAAGGGTGAAGGATTTCACCCGTATGAACCCTTCAGAATTCCTTGGCTCCAAGGTTGATGAGGATGCTCAAGAGTTCATTGATGAACTCACCAAGGTGTTAACTATCATGGGTGTGGGTTCGGAGGATAAGGAGGAGTTAGCGGCTTACCAACTTAGGGATGTGGCACAAGTATGGTACAATCAATGGCTTGTTGAGAGAATGGTGGATGTGAAAGTTGGGCGGGAAGAATTCAATATGGTTTTCCTTGATCGATCTTTCCTCTGGAGCTTAGAGAGGCTACGATGACTGAGTTCCTAAATCTCTGACAGGGTAACGTGACAGTGAGGGACTATGCCCTTAAGTTCACTAAGCTTTCCAAGTATGCTCTTATGCTCGTGTTTGATCCCTGTGCAAGAATGCACAAGTTCATCTCTGGTGTATTGGATATAGTTGTGAAGGAGTGCCAAACGACTATGCTTATTAGGGATATGGATATATCAAGGTTTATGACTTATGCCAAACAAATTGAGGGTCAAAAGCTAAATGAGAAGAGGGTGCACAAAGCTAAGAGGGCCCAGTTTGAGCGTGGGCTCTCCAATGTCAGGAGTAGTGGTGTATTTGGTTGTTTCCAACAAGGCCAAGGTTTGAATGTGAGAGTTGTTAATCGTAAGGTGCCTTCTCCTAATGCACAAGTTGGGGTTGGTCCTCAGTTTCCTCGTTGTGGTCAATGTGGGGGAAACCATGTAGGTGAATGTAGAAAGGTCACGGGTGCTTGCTTTGGGTGTCGTAGCATAGATCACAAAATCTCAAATTGCCCAAAAATTGTGAAGAAGGACCAAGTTGCTCCCAGTGATCAAAGGAAACCAAAGGCCCCGGTTGGTGGTGCTCCTAGAAACAACTGGTTTTATGCTCTTCACGCCCGCCAAGAGGTGAAGGAAGCTCTGGACATCGTGGCGGGTATGTTGAAAATCTTTAACTTTGATGCTTATGCTTTACTTGATCCGGGTGCAAATTTATATTTTATGACCCCTCTGTTAGCTGTTAAATTTGGTGTGAGTTCTGAAACCTTGAGGGAACCTTATTCAGTGTATACTCTTGTGGGTGATTCTATTGTTTCCTGGAATATGTATAGGGGTTGTCCCGTGTTGGTGTTGCATAAAGTATTCCCCGGTGACCTTGTAAAACTTGAAATGTATGATTTTGATGTGATTCTGGGGATGGATTGGTTACATGCATTATATGCCTCAATTGATTGTAGAACTAGGCAAGTCAAAATCCAAGTTCCTAATGAACCCGTGTTGGAGTGGAATGGTAGTGATTCCGTGGTTAATGGTCAGTTTATTTCCTACCTCAAAGCCCGAAAGATGATTTGTAAAGGGTGTATATATCATATTGTGCGAGTTAGAGATGTGGAGGGTGAGACACCTAGGCTTGAATTGGTTCTGGTGGTAAATGAGTTTCCCAATGTGTTTCCCGACGACTTTCTCGGTATTCCTCCCAAAAGAGAAGTAGACTTTGGTTTAGACCTTCTTCTGAATACTCAACCTATTTCTATCCCTCCTTATCGTATGTCCCCGGCGGAGTTGAAGGAATTGAAAGATCAATTGAAAGATTTGTTAGAAAAGGGGCATATTAGACCGAGTATTTCACCTTGGGGTGCTCCCGTGTTGTTTGTGAGAAAGAAGGATGAATCTCTCCGGATGTGTATTGATTATAGGCAATTAATCCAGGTCACCATTAAGAATAGGTACCCATTGCCTAGGATTGACGATTTGTTTGACCAACTTCAAGGAGCTACTCATTTCTCCTAGATAGATCTTCATTCGGGTTATCACCAATTGAAGGTGAGGGAGTGTGATATTCCAAAAATGGCTTTTCCGACTCGTTATAGTCATTTTGAATTTGTAGTGATGTCATTTGCGTTGACAAATACTCCGGTGGTGTTTATGGATCTAATGAATCGGGTGTTCAAGCCGTTCCTTGATACTTTTGTGGTGATCTTCATTGATGATATTTTGATCTACTCTCGTAGTGAACAAGAGCATATGGGTTATTTGACGTTGGTTCTCCAAACTTTGAGAGAAGTAATTGTATGTCAAATTTAGCAAGTGTGAGTTTTGGTTGGCAGAAGTTGTCTTCCTTGGTCATGTGGTGTCCGGTGATGGCATCAAGGTTGATCCTAAGAAAACCGAAGCGGTAAGGGATTGATCTAGACCATTGACTCCTTCGGATATTAAAAGTTTCCTTGGTTTGGCCGGTTATTATAGAAGATTTGTTGAAGGGTTCTCCTCTATAGCGTCCCCATTGACCAAGTTGACTCAAAAAAAAGCCAAGTTTGTGTGGACGAATGAATGTGAGAAAATTTTTCAAACATTGAAGGATCAACTTACACCGGCTCCGATTTTGACCTTGCCAAATTGGTTAGATGGGTTTGTGGTTTATTGTGATGCATTGCGTATTGGTTTGGATTTTGTGCTTATGCAACATGATAAGGTGATATCTTATGTTTCCCCATAATTGAAGATGCATGAACAAAATTATCCGACTCATGATCTTGAGTTAGCGGCAGTAGTGTTTGCTTTGAAAATTTGGTGTCACTATTTGTATGGGGTGCATATGGACATTTTCACCGATCATAAGATCTTACAATATGTGTTCACCCAAAGGGACCTTAATCTGAGGCAAAGGAGATGGTTGGAACTCCTTAAAGACTACGATATGAGTGTCATTTATCACCTTGAAAAGGTTAATGTTGTGGTGGATGCTCTTAGTAGACTCTCTATGGGAAGTGTGACACACGTGGATGAGGGAAAGAAAGAGATAGCAAAGGATGTGCACCATTTACCTAGATTGGGTGTGAGGTTGGCCGAATTCGACAATGGCAGAATCTTTGTGCAAGGTGGATCCAAGTCTTCTTTGGTAGTTTATGTTAAGACTAAACAAGATTTAGATCTTTCATTGGTGCAATTAAACAAGTTGGTTTCCGATGGGAAGATTGAGGTTTTCTCCCAAGGGGGAGGTGGTGTGCTTCGGTACCAAGACCGTTTATGTGTCCCGGATGTGGATGGCTTAAGGGAAATCATCATGAATGAGGCTAACAATTCGCAATATTCTATTCAACCGGGATCTACCAAAATGGACCGAGATTTAAGGGTGTTGTATTGATGGCATGGTATAAATAAAGATATAGCAAAATTCATAACGAAGTTTCCTAATTGCCAACAAGTGAACGTGGAACATGAAAGGCCCGGTGGCTTGACACAAGATATTGAAATCCCTACTTGGAAGTGGGAAGATGTGAATATGGACTTTGTGGTTGGGCTACCTCGTACTCGATGACAATTTGATTCTATATGGGTGGTGGTTGATAGGATGCCCAAGTCGGCATACTTCTTATCGATTAAGACTACATATAGTGTCGAGGAGTATGCTAAGGTATATATCTGAGAATCGGTGATATTGCATGGTGTGCCAAGGTCTGTCATATCGGATCGTGGTACTCAATTTACTTCTCAATTTTGGAGGTCCTTTCAAAAGGGACTTGGTACTAAGGTCATGTTGAGCACCGCATTTCATCCTCAAACCAATGGGGAGGCCGAAAGAACAATTCAAACCTTGGAGGACATGTTGAGGGCTTGTGCATGGGAGTTTAATGGAAATTGGGATGATCATCTACCTCTCATCGTGTTTGCTTACAACAATAGCTTCCATGCTAGCATCGGCATGGCTCCTTTTAAAGCTTTGTATGGTAGGAGATGTAGGTATCTGGTTGGTTGGTTCGAAATAGGTGAGACGGCCTTGCTAGGCACAGATTATGTTGTTGAGGCTATTGAAAAGGTGAGGTTTATTCGGGAAAGGTTGAAGACTGCCAAAAGACTTATTCAAATGTTAGGAAAAAGGACCTTGAATTTCATGTTGGTGATCGGGTGTATGTGAAGGTGTCCCCCATGAAGGACGTAATGCGTTTTGGCAAAAAGGGCAAGTTGAGCCCTAGGTACGTCGGACATTATGATATTGTGGAACGGGTTGGCAATGTGGCTTATAGGTTGCACTTGCTTTTGGACATGAGCTTTATTCATCCAGTTTTCCATGTATCTATGTTGAAGAAGTTGGTTAGTGACCCTAAGGCAATTGCACCTTTGGAGGGTGTGACGATTGAAGAGAACTTGACCTATGAAGAAGTGTCGGTTGAAATCTTGGATAGACAAGTAAAGCGGCTTTGCAATAAGGAGGTAGCTTTGGTCAAGGTTCTTTGGATGAATCAATATATGGAGAGTGCAACGTGGAAAGCAGAGTTGGACATGATGGATCGATATCCTTACCTCTTCCAATCTACTCAAACCTAAGGTACTAGGTTCTATCCTTTAATTGTCCTTATTCTTGTATCTTGGTTTCATGACATTTCATGCATACATGAGCACGGAAATGATTTAAATGATGTTGTTGCATGAGTTTTGAAAGACTTTTGATATGATGCATGATCTTTTAAGTTATGGTTAGAATGTCTCTTGTTTTGATAGATGTCCTCAAGCCGTAGTCTTAGCTCATTCGAGGACGAATGTTCCCAAGGGGGAGATGACGTAACGACTCAAAATATTTTGAACATCTTTATGGTTGGTGTTTGACCGTGTTGGACTGGTCATGGTTGAGTTTTGGTAGCCACAGGTTGAGTTTGAGAGGCCGAACGCAAAATGGATCATTTAGTGTCATAGAGAGAACTGTTAGGTAGTGTACTTTGAAAGATCATAACTTTGGGTATGGGTTAAACTGTGTAGTCTTCTATACATCGAATTGACGCACTTTTATTTATCTTCGCAACACAACTGGATTCACTCAATTCGAAGTTCATATGTGAAAGTTATGGCTAAGGCAGTGAGACTGCCTGTAATTGGAAGAATGTTGGATATGAGGTTCTGGAAATGGGCTAAGGGCTGGACCACGGACCGTGTGAAGGTCCACGGTCCGTGTGGGGGCTCGTGGGATGTTCTAGTATTCTTTTGGTGACAAGGACCCCAGCCAAGGACCAAGGCAAGTCCCACGCACCACCCCACGGTCCGTGAGACCCTACACAGGCCATGAGAGGTCCCGTGGAGTGGGGTAGAGAGTTGGCCAGATTTTGGGGCTGGACTCCGGGCTAGAATAGCTCAAAAAACCAGTACACGGTCTGTCTGCAACCATATGGTCCGTAAGTCCCTCCGTGAAGTGTTCCAGAAAGTTCCCCCGAGAGTTCGAGTCAAAATAATGGCCAAGTGAGCCCGCACAGACAGGTACACGGTTCGTGTACCATTGAACGACCAACTGGGGCCTTCTGTGTGGCACTGTGTTTCAGGGGTTAGTCCGCTTCATTAATGGTAATTTCATAAATTGTCTTAATTCTTTGACTCTTTTAACTTCCCTAAAGTCTCCTAAACCCCTAAATTCAAACCCTAATCTTATTTCACTCATTAAAAACACTATTGAATCCTCTCTAAAATTTCTTGAATTCTCTTGGCCTCCATTGTTGAAAGCTTGAAGAAAATTGGGAAGATCACTTGCTTGCTAAATTCTTCAATTCTTGTGGTTAATCTCTAGGTATGTGGATTTCATTCATGGATTCGCTTTCATCCATGAAGACCTAAGAACCCTACTCTTTAATTTATGATTTTAAGTTTCTTCAAGTTATGGGTTCTTCTAATTTTGATAAATTCATTGTATTGGATTGTGGGTTGTAGAAATTAGGTGGATTAATGATGATTTAAGTTTGAATTTTATGGACTTCATGGAAATTCTTAAAGGATCAATGTGCATGTCCCCTAATGGTTTGATTATGCATGGGTAAATTGAATTATATTTGAATATGGATTTTCTTATGGTTTAAGTTGAATTATCCATTGAATTGTGATTTAAAGTTCGAATTCCATTACCCATGCACTTGTTCCTCATTCATGGCATATGCATTGAAGATATTTTATGATGAAACTCTTATTATGGTATGATAATTTAAGGCTTGTGATCACATAGTCTCTCCGTTATGGCTCTTTGTGCTTTTTGGGTGCTTGCACCACTTTGATATGTTATGAAGCCTTGATATGATAAGCTATGTAGATGGGATACTCTTATTGC
>JBCEWC010016874.1:0-12842 GCA_038996855.1 Solanum aculeatissimum
TCTTGATATTCTATTGATATCATATAAAATTAGGCTTTTTTTTAAGAAATAAATAAAAAATAATTAAAAAATATTTAAATTTAATAAATATTTTTTATTTATTTCTTAAAAAAAAAAACATAATTTTATATGATATCCTAGTTGGCAGCTTAGGTAGCGGAATTAGTGCCACATGGGTTGCCACATGTGTGTTGTTAACCTTTGAGGGGTATTTGTGGTCTTTTAAGATAACGGCAGGGGTATTTTTGGTCCAAAAATCTAACGGAGGATATAAGTGGTCTATTTTGCGTAGTTCAAGGGCAATTTGACCCTTTTCCATTACTTTAAAGTAAGTATGGACATGACGTAATCAACTTGAAATTTTCTGCGAGATCTGTTAAACCATCGGGTTTGGGCCACTTTCCTATCCGGCCCATAGTAACATAGCCCAATTGAAAACCTTAAAAAAAAACACAAATTTTTATTTAAAATTTTTATCAAGTATATAATCACAAAAATATTAAGCTCCAAACTAATTATTGATTTTTTTTTAAAGTAACAATCTATGTAAAATAATTTGTTCTTGATTAATAATGTGGATATCAAAATTAATTGATTCATCATCATAAATAACCAATTTTACTATTAAAAAAAATTTGGAAACTTAATTTGGAAAATATAATGATGATGTGATTAAGTGGGAAGAATTAGTGAATATTTATTTTTTACTTTCTAATAATACATTTTAATTAATTGAAGATTAGATGTGTGGAGTCATATTGAGTATTCCATACTGATAGAAGAATTTATACAATGAGATGTTTGTCGTTTTTATGATTGTAGTGTGATTTTTAATTTAATTATCTGATGTTTGAAACTCGTATTATGTTGTCGACCTCTAGTCGATTTGTTCTATACATGCAAAGAAAGGGGATTTTATAAGCTATATCATGATGATTCTGAAGAGATTTTCATTTTTTTTAAAATGATTTTGAATAATTTTATCTTTTTTATGATTAACTTAAATTCAAGATTCATTTCTATACATATTGTTCGAGTTATCAACTAGTTTATAAAGAATAACTCAACTTTGGTATAAAATATAAAAAAGAAAAAGAGATAATTTGCTTTAAATAATAATAATTAAATCTCAATTTTAAATAATTTGAAGTCATATTTTGTTCTTAGTACTATAGTGTCAATTTAATAATTAGATATCAAATTTTATATATTTATTTATATGGTGAAAAAAAAATATTATAAATGTAATTTCCTCACAACTCAAGCTAGCACATGGACCAAGCCACATAAAACCAACAACAATAATCATTAAAAATCCAAAAAAAAAAAATACTTGCAAGACAACTCTTTATTATTATTATTATTTTTTTAAAAAAAAAGGAATAATCTTTTTTAATTTTCCCCTCCAAAGAAACAAACTCCACATGCTACTTCTCACACAAAATAATTTTAATTTTATGTGTTATTATATTTTTATTAATCACTCATCCAACTAATTAGGATTCATTGAATAGGCCAATTAAGAGGGTAAAATGTTTTCTTCCAAGAAGTTTTCATTTTTAGAAATCGAATTTGAGATCTTAGATTAAAAATGATAAATCATATTTATTCTATCATAACTCTTAAAATTGTTTATTACTATTTATTATTTGTTTGTCATATATATTTATCCACAATTTTTATTATATGCATTTAGCCTTTAGGCTCTACTAATTTAATTTGGTTGTGTTGATATACCAAAAAAATCTTCATTTCATGAGTTTGAAGGTGAGACGTCTGATTAAGAGTATAAAAAAACTCAATTTGACGTTCAATATTTACACTAGGTACAACCAAATCCAGACGTATGCCAATAGTGACTTTGTATTCATAATCTGAATCTGAAATTTATTACGACTAAGGATAAAAAAATAATTACGACTCTTGATTATATATATATATTATTGTTATTTTATTTTATTTTTAATTGAACAATCAAAAAAACTATAGAGAAGCCAACATGTTTGAGCCAATAAAGAGACATGCAAAAGCATTGGCAAAAATATAAATTAAGTTGATTTGTTCATTAATAATTGAGTTGAAATCATCAAAGCACATGACTACTCATCAATTATTTTGTCCTTTTGGGTAATTTAATTATCATATTTTTATAATATTTAAAAGATTGATTATTTTATATATATGTTTATGCATGATATAAAATATAAAATATACATTAATTATTTCTTTATCCATTGCTTTATCCACTTTTCTAGTATTGTTAATTGAACAAGAGTTTTTGAATAATAGTATTTTGGCTTTTCATATATTATACAATTATTGAATTTCTTTTTGAATAATATATTTTCTTTTTGAATACTTCTCTTTTTCTTTATATTAATTATTAATAATTAATAATTAACTAGGAAAATATGGTACTATAATTATCATTAATAAGGCTATTAAGTTGATCATTATTATTCCCTAGTACAAGCATAATCATGATAATATGTTGATATATAGTTTCTTTTTTCTTTTTCTTTTTCTTTTTCTTTTTGTAATTTTTTTTTAAAAAAAAAATCATAAAATTGATTTGTCATTTTGGTTGTTTAATTTATTATGCTTTTGTGGTCCATAATAATTCATAATTTCATTCTTTATGTCACCTTAGGAAAAATTACGCAGATTAGCAAATATATACTAGTTAATTAGTAAACATAGCTATAGTTTGAATTAATTATGGTTCGTGACAAACATCTAGCTGTAATTACAGTTTGAATTTTGTATAATTTGCACGATTTATACAAACATTGTACGCGAATCAAATAATTGAGACTCAATATGAATATCGATTATCGAGGAGGAATTTTTAGGTTTTGCATAAGTGACAATAATCAATAATGAATAATTGGTAGGCCTAATGAAAAAGAAAAGACATTAAATAGAGACAAACCTACATATATATTACATAAATATCAAATTGAACTTTTATGTGTTGATAATATAAGCAAAAATGTCTTTTTATTGTTTTCCAAAATTAGTCAATAATTAGACCTAAAATTAGTAATTTTTTTCCATTTCTTCTTAAAATTGATTCCACTAAACTAGAAAGAAAAGGGCATTTTGCCCCTTTCTTTACACCATTTTTGTTCATATTTGTTCAAGTGTATTGGTCTTACTATATACTAATTAAAACGTCAGTTCGATACATTAAATTTTTGTTTTGCACGGAGCTTAGTGAAGAATCAGATCATAAAATTATTTTCATGGATCAAACACGTGAGCTTTCGATCTTACTATCTGAAATTGCTCAATTTTAACATCAGTTAGATTTTATATTATTATGGACTTCTCGTGTTCAAATTCTTCAAGAAAATAAGGTGAAAATAAGGCTTTTTTTTTTAAAAAGGCAAAGGTAAAATTATATTAAAAAATGAAACATTGGACAAATTGAAAATTTTCAAATAATATAAAGACAAATATGCTCATTTTCCCCCCATAAACATTTATGGATATACAAACACATATGACAGTATGAATTGTGCTATTCTTTAGGAATCAAACAAATTAAATAAATGGAACTTGCAATTTTCCAGAGGAAAAAAGATTTTTTTTTTTAAAATAATAATTAAGCCACTTGCATATAAAATCATCAAATTTAAATGAAAATTGGAATTTTCTTGAAACATAATGAAATAAAATTGTAATAGCGGTAAAGTTGATTGAGCAGATGATTTTTTATAAATATTTTCAAATTTGACATGTTTCTAAACTGGTAAATTTATTTTTTTTAAAAAGGTGTACACGACATTTGTATGTGAATCGAAAGAAGAATATGATAAGTTAATATAATATGTGTGCTATTGAACTCGATAATTGTGTAGCTAGCTCAAAGAACTAATTTAGAAAATCTATCTGATCAAAATAAATAATACACGTCATGAATTTGAATTATGACAACTCCCCTAAAGAGTTAATACATTAACACTAATATTTTCCAACATACACCAAAATTATTTTTAGAAAAGTAATAAACATTATTAATATAGAGTATAATATGTGTAACTAAATGGTGGAATAGTTTAATAATTTTTTTAAAAAATGTGAATATTTACAATCAAATTAAAGATTAAATATACTTAATCAGATATCAGAAGAATTACAATCAGAATTTATCAAGTTGTATGTATAGTTGATCATTAAAATTGACAAAATGTACTTTTAGACATGATTTATCATGATTTATCATGATTTTAGATTAATTTCTTTGGAATTTATCTTTTAGCCATTAGTTTATAACTAGAAATATGTGACAAAATGAAATTTATTAGGAAAAAATATTTGGTAATTGAATAAATTGATTGATTGACATATCAAATAAAAGAGACAAAACCCTACTTCATCATATGAAAGTTGTATTACATGTGATATGTCATAGTCATAACTTGATGTAATTAAACACCAAATTACATAATTCTTTTTTTGGCAAAATAACAAATAAATTGGTAAGTAATTATTAAGGTCAATATGTAGACAAATGGTATAAATTAATTACGTGAATAAGTAAATATGTATTAGTTAATTAGCTAACATAATTATTGTTTGAATTAGTTATGGCTCACGGAAAATATTTAGCTATAATTATAGTTTTTGAGTTTTGTATAATTCGCATGATTTATATAAATGTTGAGCGCGAATACAGTTTGAGTTTTGTATAATTCGCGCGATTAATACAATCTCTGTGCGCGAATCAAATTATATAGCGAAATATACAAATACTATGACTTGTATAGTGAATTATACAAGACTCATGTGAAAAATAATGTTCTTAATATATGTTATAGATTAATAATTACTTTTTTTTAATTGGATTTTGAATGTATCTTATGTAAAATAAAAAAATATTTAAAAAATGCCTCCTTTTTTTTTTTCTATTTGAGAAGATATTGAGAATTTTTCTTAATATTCCATCAATTTTTATAAAAACATCATGATATTTGTAGTTGACATTTTTGCTTATGTATTATTCTTTAAATGCATACGTAGATATACACATAAAATAAAAGAAAAACTTTAATAGAAAGTTGAATTTGAAATTAATGTGAATATTATATTAAAACATCTCTTTCTCCCCTCTCTCTCTCAATATTTTAATTCAATGAATTATATTTCCTTTTTTTTCATATCTAGTATTTTCTGCTTATGGGACTTGATTTTTGAGACGAGATTTTTCGGAAACAATCCTTCTATCTCTATGAGGTAACGATAAGGTCTGCGTACATTTTACCCTCCCCAGACCCCATTTATGGGATTTTACTGGATATGTTGTTGTTGTTGAATTATCATCTAACGTATACGAAAAAGTAATTTTAAACAATAATCAAAAGAAAAAGAATAAATTTGAACATTTTCTTCAAAATATTTTGACATAATAAAGGCAAATAACTAGGAGTGGACATAAATATTGAAAAATCAGACCAAGTCAAACTAATTTGGTTCTTCAGTTTTTTTGTTCGATATCGGTGTTCTTGTTTCAAAAGTTTAATTCTTCTGTTCGATGTGCGATATAAGGGTCTCGAAACTTTGGTGCACCAAAGAATCAAACTTTTATTTTGCTGATTTATGCCACGTAAAGGAATTTGTCTTTGTGTTTGTTTTCCTCAAGCAAAGTTGGAGACGCAAGTTATTGACAAAGATAAATATAGTTTTTTAAGTACAATAAGTATTCCATGTGGCATATCATCACTTAACATGATTTTAAGTTTTGAAGTGTCCTATACTAAATCCATTTTAAAAACACCGAATAAAATTGAACCAAAATGAATTATTTCGGTTCGATATATAGTGCACACTTTTTCAAAACTTAAGAACCAAAAAATCAAATCAAAATTTACTAAAACTAAACTGAAGAATCGAATGTTCACCCTACAAATAACAAGTGATTTCCTAACCATAACAAAATATTTCCTAATCAAACCATCATTTGATTATTTTTTGAATTTATTTTTACAAAAAAGGTGATTTTAACTTATTTTCTAAGTGATTCTTTTTTTAATTTATTTTACAAGTTAAATATATGTATATATTCAAACACAATTTAATGAGTTAGTTGATTGAGTAAATGACAAAAAATGTCAAAATGGGGTCAAAAAACAGAAATAAAATGTAACCTTAAAACAAGACAAGAGCTATAACTTAAAAATAAAACACTTCTATTTCTTCTATTGTATGGGGCCCTTGACATTTGAGTTTTTCACTATTGCTAAATTATGGGGAAATTTTTTCGAAAATAAGTGATTTTATTATTTATTATATAGATATTTTCTAAGTTAAAAAAATATATTGTTTTCATAAATATAAATATATATATATATATATATATATAACATATTTAGTGGGATCCCATAAGTGAGGTTTGGGGAGAGGAGTGTTAGGGGCGGCAGAAGACAATGATTGTCGCTTACGAAATTTATTTTTTTCTACTAGAAAAAGTTACTTTTTAAATTAAAAAAGTATTTTCTTAAAAATGAACATTTTCATATAATACTTTTCTGAACATGACATGATATATCTGCTTCTTATCAAGAAAATGACCTTAGATATAAAAATTTAAGATAAGTGACTGGGATAAAAGATCAGTAGATAGCCAAGCGTTATTGAGTTTCCTATCAATATTTTTATACTAATCTTTTACTGTCTTATTCTTCAATTTTAGCGTCTTCTTGATTTTGATTATCATATTATTTGTTGTTGGTATTGTTTTTTTCACCATTGTTTTCAGTATAGATTCTTTATTGTTGTACTTATTTTACGTACTTGATTTTTAAGGTGCTTTAGTACTTGAACCAAAAATTTATCGAACAATCATTTTATTTTCTAAAAGCAGAAATAACGTTGCATATAAATCACCTTCCTTAAACTTCACTTATAAAATTAAATTAAACCACTCCTAGACTAGGTTGTTGTATGACTAATTAACACTCTATTAATGTAGTTGCATTAATAGATTAATTATTAAACCTAGAAAAGAAAGGTTATATAATTCCCAATAGTTTCATTAAAATTATTAATTCAACAAGAAATGCATGCTATAATGACACAAATTAAGTGGCAATTACTATTATTAGAATGCTTTAATAATTTGCATTTTTACTTTAAGTACAACTTACAATTGATTAATAAATGCACAAAAGGAAATTAAAGTTGAAGGACAAAATAATTTCTCCTATTTTATATATTTGATACAATAGGATATAAACCATAAGGTATAAGATAAATATTAATCTTTCTCAACTATAAATATTCTCAATTTGATCATAAATAATATTTGAGTATTTGTAAATATTGATATTGTTACAATATGAATGCAAAAGATTAAAAAAAATAGAAAATTCCAAAACATTTATACTGATATGACATGTCGATTCATTCAGCTAATTGGACAACGTCATTTTCGTTTTGTTCGCTATTCAACATCCCACAACCCCTAGTTGTAGTTACAACCGCTACTTACTGACCTTTATTCTTCCTTTAGAATTCATATTAAAGATATCTGATTAAAAGTGGAAGATGCATGAGATCCTTCTTCCCCCCTCCCCTCGATGGTTTGTATCTATTGTCATTTATATATACATTTATATATAAATAATATTTCAGTGTTTGTAAATATTGATATTGTTGCAATATTATTTATAATTAATTGTACTTCTAATTAGTCTTTCATTTCTAATATTTTTCTAGCAAATTTGTGTCATGTAAAGTCCATAGAGGGAAAAGCCCACAACAAACATATGATGAGTGCAAAAACTAAAAAAAATTCAAAACATTTATATTAATCATGACATATTGATTCGTTCGGCTAATTGTACAACGTCATTTTCGTTTGGTTCGCTCTTCAACGTCTCACAACCCCTGGTTGTACTTACAATTGCTACTTACTAAGTTTTTTTCTTCCTTTAGAATTCATACAAAAAATATCTGATTAAAAGTGGAAGATGCACGAGATTCCTCTCCCTCCCCCTCGATGGTTTCTATCATTTATATAGAAATAATATTTCAGTGTTTGTAAATATTGATATTGTTACAATATTATTTACAATTAATTGTACAATTATTTCTAGCAAATTTGTGTCATATAAAGTTCATCGAGTGGAAAGCTCACAATAAACATATGATAAGTGAAACAAAAATCCAAAATATTTATACTAATCATGACATGTCGATCTTGACTCGTTCAGCTAATTGGACAATATCATTTTCGATTGGTTTGCTATTCAACGTCCCACAACATAACCCTTAGTTATAGCTACAACCGCTACTTACTGAGTTTTTTTCTTTCTTTAGAATTCATACCAAAAATATATGATTAAAAGTGGAAGATGCACGAGATCCCTCCTAATTAGTGTTCCATTTCTAATATTTTTCCAGCAAATTTGTGTCATCTAAAGTCCATAGAGGGAAAAATCCACAATAAACATATGATAAGTGGAAAAAAATCCAAAACAATTATATTGATCATGACATGTCGATCTTGATTCATTCAGCTAATTGGACAATGTCATTTTCGTTTGGTTCACTATTCAACATTCCACATTGTAACCCCTAGTTGTAGCTACAATCGCTACTTACTGAGCTTTTTTCTTCCTTTAGAATTCATACGAAAGATATTTGATTAAAAGTAAAAGATACACAAGATCCCCCCCCCCCCCTCCCATGGTTTGTATCTATTATCATTTATATAAATAATATTTCAGTATTTGTAAATATCGATATTGTTACAATATTATTTACAATTAATTGTACTTCTAAGTAGTGTTCCATTTCTAATATTTTTTCCAGTAAATTCGTATCATGAAAAGTCTATAAAGGGAAAAGTCCGCAATAAACATACGATGGATGAAAAAGAAAAAAGTTCCAAAACATTTATATTGATCATGGCATGTCAATCTTAATTCACTCAGCTAATTGGACAATATCATTTTCGTTTGATTCACTATTCGACATCCCACAACCCTAGTTGTACCTACAACTGCTACTTACTCAACTTTTTACTTCCTTTAGAATTCGTACCAGAAACATCTGATTAAGAGTGGAAGACGCATGCGAAATCATCTATATAAACATATTTTTTCCAATTCTAAAATGCAAAAGAATAAATAGAACATATATACCCCCCTAATTTATGGCTATGATTCAAAAGTACCCTAAGTATGCTTTTGGCCAAAAGTTTAAAAAGTGTTTTGGGGCTAAATTTTGATTAAAATAAAAATCTAACTCCCCATATGGACTCATCATGATCAATTATATCATTTTCTTGGACTTAAAAGCAAGTGGTCCTTTTATTTATTTATATAATTTAATTTTATTATTAAGTTAAAATGATGTAAAATCATCAACACATGACTAATCATAATTTTTCTTCCACGTAATTGGTCCCCTTTTAAATTCCCTACCCAAAAAGAAAAGAAAAAAAAAGAAAAAAATATATTAAAAAAGTAAAAAATGAAATAAAACAATAATAATGAAATCAGTGTGATCTCATACGTGAGGTCAGGAGAGAGTGAGTATAGGCAAATCTTGCTCCTTTCTTTAAGGGATAAAGAGACTGTTTCTGTTTCCGATAGACTTTTGAATTAATAAAAATATTTTTCAAAACATATTTGAGAAATTCAAAATTAAGAAAAAAATTTAACAACCAAAATAGTAAAAATAGTCAATATAAAAGACAAGTATTAACACTTTCAATTACATCATTTGTAAATATTTACAAATTTATTATAATTATTAATTATTACACTAATTTAGCTATTCATGTATTTTGATAAATTTGACGATAATATAACTTTATAAATAGTGAAATATGACATATTTTCTACGCGAAGATATCGAATACATATATTTTATTAATTAAAAGTTAAATATGCTGGTTAATATATCACAAGTATTAAAAATATAATTTATTAATACCTCAAAATCAAAAATGCAATTTCCCCATAAATATAGTTTATTTATTTATTTATTTATTTATTTTTGTAGGAAAAGTTAAGCTGTCTACTTTTATTAAAATGACATCTAGCCCTATTTATCAACAACAACCAAAAAAAGAAAAAAGAAAAAAGAAAAAGGGAAAAGAAAAAAAGAGGAAAAGAAAAAGAATATAAATATAATTTTTGATGAAGACATATAGTTGAGGATTGATCTATATATTCATATTATGTAATATATATACTCCCTCCGCTCATTTTTAGTTGTCACGTTGCGTTTTTTAAAAGTCAATTCGATTAATTTTCAAAGATAAATCAGATTAAATTCAGTTAATATTTTTTTTAAATAATATTTAAAAATTATATAAAAAATATTATTGATTGCAATATTTTTTATATCAATATAATGAAAAAAATCTTAATATATTACAAAATTTATATAATCTGACTTTAAAAATAAAAATTATGACAACTAAAAAAACGGAGAGAGTAATACTCTATATAAAATAAGAATATTATTAAATAAGACCAAGATTTTTATATATTTGACTTACAAGAAAATGACATTCTTTCTTCTTTAATTTGAGCAACCTTTATATAAATTCTTTCACTTTTTTCTTATATTTTGATTTCAAAACTTCTCTCTAGTTTGTTATCATTAAAAAAAATATTTATTTATTTAATTTAATTTTTATTTTATCTATATATCTAAGTCTCTAGAATGATGGGTATCATATGAAATTATATAATATATTGTGTATAATTGTTTTTTTTTTTGTCATGTAATTCTCATTGACATTGATAGCTTATTGACTTAATAATATCTTATAATATTTCTTATAAAAAAAAAAGTGGATGGAGACAACTTAGACAAAGTATTATTGATAAAAAAAAATGCAAAAAATCAATTTAAAGAATTATTATTAATTTGGATCTTTTTGCTCTATAGTTGAAAGAAAAGAAAAGAAAAAAAAACTATACCTTGGTGTGTAATTTTATTCATGTAGTTCTTTAAAAGAAATTCAGTGGCGGAGTCAGAATTTTCATTAAGGAGAATTAAAATTTTAATAAGTAAACACATGAATTAATCGAAAGAGGTTCGATATCTATTATATATATATAAGAAATATTTTTTAAAATATATAAATAGTATAATTTTTTTCGAAGAAAGTTTGATGAACTCCCTAATTCCAATGTGATCCCGTAACTTTTCATTTTTCGAGAGATAAACAATTTAAGTTTAATTGAAAATTTGCTTATGGAATCTTCAATTTTTTAAAAATAAAATTTATATATTTGTATGCTATTACTATAAGTCAAAATAATTGACAATTTCAAAATTAATTTAAAAGATATATGAAAATTTTACGATTAAAAATAGATTTATTTGAATTTCGAAATCTGAAAGGTGCCACATAAATTAAAATGGAGAAATAAACTTTTTTTTTATACACTTTATTTTTTTTTTAAAAGTAGAGAAAATTTTATTATCAAAAATTAAATTTCCATCAATTACAATTTACAAATCTCTATTGAAGTGGAAATATCAACCAATGGATTTATTTATATTAGCGTAAATAAATTTTGATAAAATTGTTTACCCAAAAAAAGTAAAGCAAAAGAGACTTTCTTTCTCCATTTTATTTTACGTGACATCATTAAATTCAACATAAAATAATTTTTTAAATTTTATAATGTTAAAAGCTAATTATTTATTATTTATATTTTTAAATTATAAGGATCTTTTAAAATTTAAGAATTCGAACACATCACACAATGTCCCGATATATCGTGTCCCAATTTTATATACATCACTCAACATTTCGCATACTGATTTTGGATTTATCACTCATCATTTTGATACATTACGTCCAAATACATTGTCTTTGTTAATACAAGACACATATATCCCGATACGTCAGCGCAATGTCTCATACATCACATACTGATACATTATCTTTATTGATACAAAACACACTCATTTCGATACAATGCATAAAAGTGATGTATCCTAGAATAGCAGAGAGTATTTTAAATAGTAGAATTTTTTAATTATATATTTATTAACAGTTTAACACTCTCAGCATTTCGATATATCACATTCTGATTTTGAACACATCAATCAACATGTTGACACATCGGCCCCGATAAGTCCCTCAAAGTTCTGATACATTAGTTTTGTTGATACAAGACATCGTTATCTCGGTACATTATGTAAGAGTGATATATATTTTTTCTTACAAATTTATTTAGCCATGAATTATTTTATTGAAGTTGAAAAATAATTTTAAAATTAAAATATATTTTTTAAAAATTTTCACTCGATATTCAAAATTCACATTAAAATTTCAACTAAACTCAAATCGCACACTATAAATTTTATTAAAAAATAACACTCTCAACATCTTGATACATCGCATTCTGATTTTGGACACATCAATCAACGTCTTGACACATTGCGTCGAAATACATTATCTCTATTAATACAAGACACATTTTCCTCGATACGTTCCTTAAGATTCCAATATATTAATTTTGTCGATACAAGACACAAATATCTCGATACATTATGTAAGAATGATGTATCTGATAAACATTTTTTCTTACAAATTTATTTGACCATGAATTAACTACACTCAATAAAATTTATCAAAAAATAACACTCTCAATAAAATTTTCTCGATATTCAAATCTCGAACTCGAGAATTCTGGTACAATAAGATGGAGGGAGAGTACTAATCAAAGTTGGGTGGCGCCAAAAAGCCCAACTATATTTCTTCTTCTTAGACTTCTTCTACTTTTCCTTCTCTTCTTAACGCCCATCAACCACGCCCCTACCCCCACCCACCCACCCACCCCACCCCTCAAACCTATAGATAC
>JBCEWC010016875.1:0-12841 GCA_038996855.1 Solanum aculeatissimum
TCAGCACAAGTAGTAGTAACATTAGACACTGTGGTCGGAAGGAGATGCCCTGAAGAATCAACATTAGCACCAAAAAGTGCTGGATTCTGGAAATCCAAGCTACAATTTTCCCGAGGATTGGAAGTATCTTTCCCATATGTTGGGAGTGGTGATGAGTTGGAGCACGTATTTAATTGTGACTGCGTAAATCTTGACATCCAGGACTGTTGGGGCGGCTGCTCTATGATAACAGACTGACCAGTTCTGTTGATATTCAATGAATTACTACTTCCTTCCGAACACAAAGAACCTAGCATATTTTGCACGCTTGAAGGAGCAACAGATGCCGAAAACTTTGAGTTCAAATCTGCAAAGTCTGCCTTCAAAAATGAAGAGGAAACATTCGATGGTTGCCTCTGCTGAAGCTGGTCATGTGGGATTTGGAATGCTTCTTGGTAAGCTTGTTGATGAGCCTGTTCCTCTGACTGATTATTGGGTTGTTGCTGTGATTGCCTTTGAAGGTTCTCTGACAGCACTTGGGTTTGAGCAGGCAACATATGCTGATGAACTGCTTGCTGCATTATTTGCTGATGATGATGCAGAATGGAATTATCAGTACTTGCATGTTGGAGATATTGGACAGGCTGCTGAAACTGCATAACTTGCTGTTTCATTAAATCTTCACTCCCAAAACTTTGCAAGCCAGTAGCCAGCATAGCTCGATAGTGCTGATTAATATCATTTGGGAGAATTGTTGAATCTACTCTCTGTTGCATCCAAGGAAGCATGCCAAAAGACTGAAGATTCATTGAATGAGGTCCTAGCTCACCAGTATTCCCTCTTAACCATGCCATTCGATTAATAACTTCATTGTTACCATCTGCAAAAGCAAAGGAGATAAATTACTAGTATAGCTTCTGGAACAAGAATTGATTTCTATCTGAACAATGACACTGCTATAAAGTCGTGTCTTTTTCATTCTATCATGGCTATTTGGGTGGGGAAGAGTGGATGAAGAACTCTTGGAGGTTAGAAGAGACATTAAGGTTATCCTGGGATTACAACTATAATAATCTTTCCACCTTCTTATCTGGGATAATAAATTCTGTAATTGTGATATAAAATCCATCCTGGTTTTAGGCAATCCCCTCAACCAAACACAAACATAGGTTTAGTATCGAGGATAACCAACATAATCCCTCCACAAACAAATGGACCCTAAAACTGCATAGTCCATTACTTTTTCTTTTTCTTTCCTGATAACTTACACCACAGACTTCACAATTTTACCGAAATGGAGGAAATATATGATTTACAGCTTCAATTTCTCTAATCACATGACCATTCAGAGTGCCATACCTTGATAAGATGAGGTTCCTGGATACAAAGGCCGCTTCAGCCTAAGAGGAAAAAGAGATGGATACATCGGAAAAGTTGTCAAAGGCTCAATCTCCCATAATGAAACTCTTGGTTGCCTCTCTCCTGCAGTAGACTCATCCCAACCAACCTATTATTTCATGAAATTTGTTGTGTAAATATGAAGTGTTGGCAACAAAAGTGAACAATTTTCACCATACAAACAGTATATGATTGTAGATCTGTGATATCCTTGCTGTAGATTATAATTCTCATACAACTAGCTATAAGACTAGTATTAGAAGGAACAAAGCACTTATAATATCTGATTCCTGAATAAGCTAAGGAACAAACCACTTATAATATCTGATTCCTGAATAAGCTATATGAAGTTATTTTGCTTGGATTAAGGTGCGGGTACCTGATACGGGAATACGGCCAATAAAAGCATAATATGGCATATATGAGTATATATATATTTTGATTAATTGAAGTAATTTAACTAAAACTAATTGTTACAGAATATATGCATCTCTTTTTCTTAATATTGTACAAAGATATAAATAGATATCACATCTTTAGAATTTCCTACTTATTTCTTTCCTTAGTTAAGCTTCTAATGTTATTGTATTTATACATGTTTAACTATTGAATAATATACAAGTTATTCTCTCCATACCTTATCAATAACATGGTATCAAAGCCTAACTGAAGTTGTGAGATTTGAAGCGGTGGTTCTCGAACTTCACCACTGATGGATTGCCGGAATCAATTGTTGTCATATTTCTAATTCACTAGTATCTGGGTTCCTTATCATTATTATAAAAAATTTATGTATTTAAAAAGTAGAGCTATAAAATAAGAACCGTTGAAATTAACAATAATTATTTTATTTATTAATAAAATTTATACAAGTTAGATAGTGTATCTTCATCAAACAAAAAATATGTGAAGCTACTTAAGATAATATAGTCTCAAATGATATGAATATGTCAATGAATGTTTTATTGAAAATTGATAAAATACATGTAGATTACCAAAATTAGCAAAAGCATGAAGAAGACAAAGACATAAGAGTAACCTTGGCTCTTTTTTTTTTTCTCTGTCTATTCTACAAATACTACTTTAAATATCACATAGGTTCTTTCAAATCTATTTCTCATGTCAAGCATTTGTTAACTTGTTCAAAAGGCTGCATAATATAGAGTGGCCTTCAGCTTCTAAGGCCAGAGATTATTTCTCTCATAATATGCATGAAAATCGTTGATTTGTCATTAAAGGCAGTCCTTAGTGATTACAAAGAATGAAGTAATAATGGAATACAGTTTTCAACCACTAAATTAGTATATAATTACCAAATAAAATGTAACATCACTATTTTATATGAGAAGAAAAATGAAAAAAAAAAAAGGAAATAAGTAATTGCAATATTCCCAAAGAGAGAAAATATTGTATTATTTCTAGTGAAAAATTTAGTTAAATCATAATGAAGACATGTTTTCTCAACTCAACTTATCCAAAGGTTTTACGTGGAAATTAATTCCTAGTACTCATGGTAAATAACTCAACTTTCAACCAAGTGAATCATTTAGCCTCCTTGTAGTATGAGTGTCATCAGATTATACTAATTTTAGAAATTATATATATAAAATACCTAAATTTCAGAGAAATCATGAATTCAAGTGTCTTACAGTCTGGCCTTAAATTCACTTTTACCTTAAAATATATATATATACTGGATCGACCTTTTCTATTCATCATCCAAAGTAGTATTTGCCTTCAAACATCACCTTCACCAAATATTTACAGTACTATAGAAAAATCGAGAAAGATAAAAAGAATTTAAATTTAAAATTAAAAAAATATGGAAAAAAGCAGAGTCTGAATTGAGAAGGGAAAAAATATTAATACTATTGTACATGTACTAAAATTTTCCAAATCAAATCATACTTATGCAAAGTTGAAAGCAGATGCTACTTGCCAAAAATAAAACTAGAACAACTCCCCTGTCTAATCCTATACTATCAACAAAAAAAAATTGAAACTAACAAAACTATAAAGGGTCATTTACATAAATAATACATTATATAATATTAATTACCAATTTTAACACATGTTTTGATTTTGCCAAAAATGGCTATATATTTTTTACCCGAACTAGAAAAAACATAAAAATATCTTTCTCTCTCTTCCTTTCCCTCTCTTCCTCCTCTTTTTTTTTTTTTTTTTTTGTGGACGCTTTCCTTTCTCTTCCATTTCTCTTTCTCTCTCTCTTTCTTTTAAAAATATTAATTAATTATTTTAATTTAAAATTTAATTTTAGATTGAATATTACGCAAATGATGTTCTTACTATTCTTTAAACTAGAAGATTTATTTTATGTAAATACATATATAATGCACCGACACAATTTTAATATAGTAACATATAAACTAATTTAAATAGTGTTTAAATATTTGAAATTCAGCTACAATATTTTCTTACACCATTAATAAAAACAAATAAATAAAAACTACAATTGTAATACATTTTGAATTTGATATTTCACATGTATTATAGACAATTTTTAATACACGTGGAGAATATAAGTAATATATTTTAAATATAATAATTATTTTCACATCATTAATAAGAGAAAATAATAAAAAATAACTATAATATGTTTTAAATTCAGTAAATAATACATATTATAAGTATTATGTGTGAATTTTAAATATTTCAGTATGATTTAATTAATTTTACATTATTAGAAAATGTATTATATTTATTGAAATAATAATAATAAAATTCATAACAATGTATAATATTAAAGACGATGAGTTGAATGGGGAGGGAGAAAGAGAGAGAAAATGGAATAAAAAAAAAAGAAAAAGACGCCACAGAAAAAGGAGAAAGAGAACGAAGGATAAGGTAATTTATTAGTAAAATATAGGGTAATATTTGATATATAATGTATTATTTACGTAAATATCTCAACTATAAATATATATTGAGGAGAAAAATCAAAGAGTAATTGAATTTGAAAAATCAAAAGCTCTCATACTATCACGATAAATTATGAGGTCCTATTGCTACCAACAATCCAAGAGGCTAAAGGCTTTGATAGTAATATCAAATAGTTTTTTTTCCCCATCCCATGCTCCTATTAAGAGTATTATATAATCAATATTAATGGAGATACAAATAAAAAAGCTAAAACATGAAAGAAACATTAAAAATTTTGAAGAAATTAATCAAAATACAAAAAACTTGGTAGAATAATAGCAAATTTAAAGGCTAAACACATACATTATAGAAATATACATAAAGATTAAATATGGAAGAAACAATTTTTCAATGCTTTGGCTATTTTGTATCTACTCTTCTATAGATGGTGATAAAGTGCTCATATCAATCAATGGACATAGAAAATCTTAAGGAAAGGTAAATTGTTCATTATTATAGGACAAAATAAACATACAAAGATGTAATAATTTTACTTATTCAGTGGAAGATAAAAAAAAGAATTAACATATAAATGTGTAACTGAAAATAGTTATGACTAAATTAATATATTCATAACTGATTATTAGGGAGAGATATAAGATAGAAACCGAAATGTAAAATTTGAGATAAATTCCTATATGACTATAACGTGGAAGATGGATGGATGTAAATTAATTCCTAACTGAAATATAAATCATCTATGTTTACATTATTTAAACTATCCATAATTAGGAATATGAAAAGACTTACAAAGAGTTGGAGGGAAATAAATTAATGAACCATCTAAAATAGCTTTTAACAAATAGAAAGATTGATTGCATCAGTTACATAGTACTAATTGGCAACGTAATATCCTTTCATTAATTACAATTGTTTCATTTGCTAATTTCCAACAAAGAGTAAAGAAAATTAATTAGCTAATTCATTAATATGATAATAAATAAACGTTTTTTCATTGTAATTGCTAATGAAAGGTTACAACTTTGAATGTAGGAAAAATAAATTGTCTATAAAGACGCCCAATAAGCTGAGAATTTCAATGGTTAACATTAGTATTATTTAAACTTTTAACCCTTTTTTCCTTCATTGAAATGTATATTTATTTATTTTAACATAAATGATACCGAAACACTGGGTGAATTTGTAAAGTAATTTAGGATTAAAATAAATATGATAATGATTAATGTTTAATATTTAAATAATTAAATATTTTTAACAATTTAATTAAGTTTAACATTTAAATAATTAAATATTTTTAACAATTTAATTAAGTGTGTAGGGGCAAAATGGTAATTCAACTTTGAGGTTGGGATCTTCTCACGTTTAGTAATATATGATGATATGATGATATGATGATGATGATGTGAATTCAATATTTGCTCTCACACCTTCCTAGGGAGAAACATCTCCCTCTTATCCTCCATTACTCGGAATCTGGTGGTCGGAGCAGATGCAAGTGGTCTCATGCACCGGCGAAGCCACTAGGGACTGTCCGGGCCAAACCACACGGGGAGGTTCATGCATAGACCAATCTTGGTTTATCTTACTGATTTGGCTTTGCCTTAAGATTTCCAGTAGATCAAGAAACCACCATAAATCTACTAGGAATCTCAAGGCAAAGCCAAATCAGTAAGATAAACCAAGATCTGGATAGACCACCATAATCTCCTTTCTATTGCTTAATTGGTTCTCTATCCAAAACCTTTGGCTATTCATATTTTAGTCTCTTGTTACTCTGTGAACTGCTGGATATTCCAGCTATATTAACACTGCTTTGGGATATTTGATTTTCTCTGGTTAGCTCTATTTGGTTGAGTCAGACAAGTCAACAATCTGACTTGTTGGAGTGGACAAAACTGTTGAGATGACATTTTTGTGTAGAGCTTTGATAGCTTCTCTATTATTTTGATTCGATATAGTGAGTTTGGGAAAATGGTTTTGGTTTCAACGAAAGAATTTGCTAAAAACTCTCATCAGAAACCAGTGAAGGAACCCATTACAGTTAATGCTTTTACGGAGTCGGATGAGACATGTCTTATAAAATCTTCAAATAAATGATTGATTCAGGTGAACAAATCACATGACAGGTAATCCTAATATGTTTTCTATCTTTCAGTCAGACAAAGCGCCCTCTCTTGTTACTGTAGTTGATGGATCAACTTGTAACATTGTTGGATCTGGGACTGTGAAACCAACATCCTCTATTACCCTGTCATCTATATTGAGTTTACCAAAGTTAGTCTTTAATTTGATTTCTGCTAGCGAAGTGACCAGAGATCCTAATTGTTACATTTCGTTCTTTCCCAACTATTGTTTGTTTCGTGATCTTAAGACGAAACAAGTTATTGGTAAAGGACATGTATTTGACGAGCTCTATATCCTTGATGAATGAGAGCCTTGATTTATTGTCTGCTCTAGTGTTGTGCATCCATTTGAAGCACATTGTCAATTGGGATATCCTTCTTTACCCGTATTAAAAAAGGTATATCCTCAGCTTCAGAATATTCATTGGAACGTGAGTCATGTCGATTTGCAAAACATCATCACAGCTCATTAAGTCGAAGAATTAAAAAACAGGTTGAGTCGGCTTTTGAGTTAGTTCACCCTGATGTTTGGGGATCATGTCCGGTCGTCTCTAAAACTGGACACAAGTATTTTGTCATTTTTGTAGATGATTTCTCTTAAATGACTTGGATTTATTTTATGAAGAGTTGTTCCAAAGTATTCACTCATTTTTGTACCTTCTATGCACCTCCCATTTCTACGAGTCAGGGGGAGGAAGATGAGTGATTTATGTACCAAGTTACTAGGGCAATACCAGAACGATCAAGTGATGTTTCACATACGCTGCCTATTCTTCAATTGAGCACCAATCTACTATTGTGCCTTCAGCATTAGTTCCATCTACTCCAGCAAGACCGTCAGTTGTTCAAGTTTATTCTAGGAGGCGAGATGTTAATGATACCTATTCTGCACCAGTTCCTTCATCATCATATCCTCTTCCAAGTGATCCTCCAGACAATTTTGACCTTTCTATTGTTATTAGCAAAGGTACACGTACTTGCAAATCCACATACTCCATTGATAATTTTGTTTCCTATGATCAGTTATCTTCTGCATCTAGATCTTTGATTGCATCCCTAGACTCTATGTCCATACCCAAAATTGTTAAGGAGGCTTTGAATCATCCTCGATGGTCTGAATCAATGCTTGAGGAAATACATGCCTCAGAGGAATACCACACTTGGGATTTGGTGGATTTACCTAGTAGAAAGAAAGTAGTGAGAAGCAAGCGGGTCTTCACGGTCAAAGTTAATCCAGATGGCTCTGTGGCAAGACTTAAGGCTAGACTTGTGGCCAAAGGATATGCTCAGACTTATGAGGTGAATTATTCAGACACCATCTCTCCGATTGCCAAACGCACTTCTGTCCACTTGTTCATTTCTCTAGCTGCTTCTGAAAATTGACCTTTGCATCAGTTGGATATTAAGAATGCATTCCTTCGTGGTGATCTTCACGAAGAAGTTTATATGAAGCAACCATCTGGTTTCGTTGCTCAAGGAGAGTATGGAAAGTTTGTCGCTTGAAGAAGTCCTTGTATGGCTTGAAACAGAGTCCTCGAGCTTGGTTTGGAAAAGTTAGGTAGTTCAAGATTTTAGACAGAAAAAGAGCAAATATGATCATTCAGTCTTCTATAGACAATTTGCGGCTGGAACAATTCTCCTTATTGCATATGTCGATGACATTGTCATTCAAGAAGTGATTTTGCAGGAATCTCTTCTTTCAAGTCTTTCTTACATACTAAGTTTCATACAGAAGACTTAGGACAACTGAAATACTTTTTGGGAGTAGAAGTATCTAGAAGCAAGAAGGGTATTTTTATATCTCAGAGAAAACATATTCTTGACCTACTGGCAGAAATTGAAAAGTTGGTTGCCAAACCTTGTAGTACTCCAATGGTTCCTAATGTGCATCTTATGAAAGATGATGATTATCCATTTGAAAATCCAGAGCGGTACAGAAGGTTAGTTGGAAAATTAAATTATCTCATTGTGACTCGTCCAGATATCGCCTTTACAGTAAGGGTGGTTAGTTAGTTCATGTCCGCACCCACAGTCAAACATTGGGCAGCTTTAAAACAAATCCTATGTTATTTAAAAGATGCCCCTGGACTTGGCATATTGTATAGAAATCATGGATATTCTCACATTGAGTGTTGTTTCGCAATACAGATTGGGTTGGATCCAAGATTTATCGAAGATCTATTACTGGTTAGTTGTATCTCCATCCAGTGCAGAATCCAAGTATAGAGCAATGAAAACTTTGGTGTGATAATCAAAATGCGCTTCATACTGATTCAAATCTGATATATCATGAAAGAACTAAATACATATTGAGGTTGAATGTCATTTTATTCCTGAGAAAATTCAGGAAAATGTGATTTCTACAGACTACGTTAAGACGGAAGAACAAGTAGTTGTTTTGTTCACAAAGACGTTGCATGGAACTCGAGTTGATTACCTTTGCAACAAGCTGGGCATGATCAATATACATGCTCCAGCTTGAGGGAGAGTGTTACAGAATATATGCATATCTTTTTCTTGATATTGTACAAAGATATAGAACGATATCAGATCTTTAGGATTTCCTATTTATTTCTTTCCTTGGTTAGCTTCTAATGTAATTGTATTTATATTTATACATGTTTAACTATTGAATAATATACAAGTTATTATCTCCATACCTTATCAATAACACTAACAAAAATTTATTTTTTATAAACAGCTAAAATTTTATTCATAAGATTTCTCATGCACTAGAAAAAAAGCATTCTCATACTCCATATTGACATAAACCCAAAAATCATGTCAAATACCCAATCAATCTATATTGTCCATACATCTAAATCCAGTGAGGATCCAAACCACACCCAAACTGTGTGGGATCACCACGGGTGCATCAGCAATTTTGAAGGGTTCCAGTAACATAGATGTGAAGTGCAAGTCAAGTATATCCAATGCAGTAATGCACGAAACCATGCAGTGCAACATTACATTCATATATATATACCAGATAGTCGTGGGGGAGGATATAACTTGACACCATTCAGAAAGTCAGATGTTGCAGTATAGAAGTTGAACATCAGATCAAAGTTAGACATGAAACTATTTAGATTTCAATCTATGTGAATAGCTGATAAATGACAAGCATTTGATCCTTAATAGTTAATGCAAGACGAGCTACGAGCAGCAGAAAATTAATGAAGATCTTTAACCTGGATATAAGCTGTGAGAAGCGTTTTGGCAAGTAGAAAACTAGACGCAAACCACAGATAACAATTAAAGAAATAATATTAAAAGGCACTAGCTCGATGTTGATTTTGAGGTGGTTTCCATTTGCAAGAGAACATATGAGAGAGAGAGAGAGAGGAAGGCAGTTCAAATAGCCTTACAGAAATACTATTAGCAATATAATCAAAAAGAATTTGGTTCTGAGCGCAAGAACATGAAGATCTCAGTCCTCACAAATCCAAGCACGAGCATGAGAAATACAGTGACATAGCTTGCTCGCATCCTACTAGATAAAAGCTACTGACTCGTGCAATGTAAATTGGTGAAAACTCAAAATTTTCCAAGAAACTCAACTTGTCAACATGAAAGTTGGGAAACTGAAAGGGTGAAAAAACTAATACAAGAGATTTTCAATTAAAAAGATGAAGATAGAAGTAAGACCTTCAAGCCAACAGCATTCAACACAATTGCAGGAGTAGGAGCCAACCCACCCAATGTATGGGTTCGACTTGAACCGACCCACCCACCCACCGGAACCCCAAACGAAGTAAAAGGAAAAAAGAGTAAAGCCTTCAAACATTGAGCCATGAATAGGAAAACCATGTTAACTGATATAAGTTACAAAAGAACAAGAATAGAAAATAGAGAAGTGCTAAAGGTAAAACAAAAATAGACCAATTACCTTGACAGACCGCCAGTGAGAGTTTGCCCAGCGAACTGGATCTAAGTCACCAATCCCAGTAATTGTGCCCATGTATCTGAAAAATGACAGAAGCACCTATAAGAAAAAAGAGTTATCTATTGTAATGATTACGTTAGCTGGTGTTTTACTTGTAATGGTAACTCTTTTTTCATTGACCATCTTCTTTTTCACTGCTGATCTGTTTAGAGGTTATGGTGGGATATTCTTACTTGGTTGGAGTGCAATGGGTGATGCCAAGTGCTGTGAAATAGATGATTTTTAGTTGGAATTGCAGCAGACGGAAATGAAGGCACAAGGCTTGAAATATTGCTCTATTAGCACTTATGTGGGTATTATGGAGAGAGAAACATGCTAGCTCTTGAAGGGGTGGAGATCAATTATGTACCATTGAGAGTAGCCTCTTATCCCTTATTTTCCTTTTGGTGCACCCATGAGATCCCTGTAGCATAGAAGATTGGGCGACTTTGGTAGAAAACCCTTTCTTCTTGTAGGTTTTCTATTTTTTGGTATACCTCTTGTACATGGACTTTTATTTCTGTCCACACGTCCATAAAACCTAATTGGTTTATCAGGAAAAAAAAAGAGAAGAGAGCTATCCAACAAAGCTTTCAACGATACCCATAAAGGTTGAGCACCAACTTGCTAGTATTGAAAATTTTAATTTAATCGGTTGAAAAATTGGTTTACTTACCAGAACTAACCACCAACTTCATTAATCGGAATCCTAATGCAAGAATGCAACTATGTTGTCGTCCGTACAAGACAAGAATGATATGCAACTCTATGGGCTAAAGGAAAGCCATAGGGGTAATAATCCCGCACAGTCATCCCATTCATGATTATACACAAGTAGACTTATTTCTCCAATTACCATTCATGATGAAACAAAACATCACAGAAGATACATATTCAAGAGACTTTAATCTGCAGTAAAGTATAAAACAGGTGCCGGATACTTCAATAAGAAACTACATGCCTATTTATATAACACTTCAGAGAGAATAGATGAGGAAATTTGACATCAAGAAAATATAAGGAAATCTTTCAGTTAACATCAACCAACTTCATTCCCTACCTTCGAACACTGGATTCTTCAGTTTCAAATAGCATCCGAAAACGCATTCCAACAGAAACGCGCGTGTGATATACAGCTTTGATGTATTTTGAAAGAGGTATAACAAACTCGGATGGGCTAGCCCTAACACAATAAGCATGTGAGTAGAAAAAAGCATAAGATATACTAGATATGAATGAAACACAAGCAGAGAGTACTATTAAGTACTACCTTGGGTTAAAAAAGACAGTAAAACAGCTATTAGTAGCAGCAGCATGAGCAGCAGCAGCAAGTAATCCAATGTGCATGCTATCACTAGATAGAACTGATGAAGGCATCACAGTCTGGGGTCGAATTGCACGCCGAATTCCCAGAAGGAGCTGATTTTTCTCATTCCTGCACAGAACCGACAATCTCAAGAAAAAGCCTGGAGGAAAATGTCATGCTAGATGCTAGATACAATAATATGTGAAAATGTACAGTAGTGTCAACAGAGGAGGCTAAACAGTACCAAATAAAAAGAACAGAATCTCCAGCAACAAGCCTTTTGGCACTAACAAACACACTCCAGCCAGTAGTAAGAAGATGCCGTTTAGGCTGCCCTGCATGCAAAAGGAGAAAACATAAACAGATGATAGAATACTTGGTACACATTTGTCAGTTACTCACAGCATTACACCTTCCTTCCACATCCAACCAGCAAGCGTCCTTTATCCAACAAGGAATAAAAGGTTACAATTTAAGTTAACAGGATAAGGATGACAAAACAATCAATGAAAGCATTATATCAAATTGCTTGTGGAAGTCCATACAGTTTGACAAGTATCAGTTACTGAACCAAGAGTTTAAATAATTAAATCTTGAGTAGAAATGAACATAAATCTTATATTTCTAACTGCAATTTTCTTTCTAGATAAAGTATATTCAGAACTGTAGTATTCTTTTGCCACCAATATAACATGGGAGTTGAACTCCTTAGCCTTCTTGCAACACTGAAATGTGTAACAAAAATTTTACGGAGAGAGAGGCTAAAGTAAAATACTTATCCTGCTTCCATACTCCATCCACCATCACCTTAGGCCATCCATCCACCTTCAATTTTTTAGTGCAATTTCATCCTATTTTTAGTTTTTTGTTCACCTCCTTAACTTTCATAACACTGAAATGTGTAAAAAGAGATTTAGGGATAGAAGGAGTAACTAATATACTTACCCTGCTTTCATACTCCATCCACCACCACCCTAGGTTATAACCATCCACCTTTTTATTTTTTTAGTGTAATTTTATACTAGGAGGGATGAAACAGACATTGATGTGAGGCTTGCCACTCAACTTATCCCCAAGAGAGAACTTTAAATATCTTGGGTCCATCATCCAGAGTAGTGGCGATATAGACGATGATGTCACACATCGTATTGGGGCAGCATGGACTAAATGGAGGCTTGCCTCTGGAGTACTATGCGATAAGAAGAT
>JBCEWC010016876.1:0-12841 GCA_038996855.1 Solanum aculeatissimum
GTGGGTGGGTGGGGATTGAGAGCGGGATGGTCCATAGTTCAAACTTCTGATTTCTGCAGCTCCCAAAAAGAAAAAAGAAAAAGAAAAGAAAAGGTTTTTTTCAAATTTATGATTTTTTTTTCTATTTTTTTTTCTAGGCATTTAATTTTTTAATTCTTCTTTCTACGTGGTCCATTTTTTTCAAAATTCTTCTTCTTAATATTATTAAATATGCAAAGAATTTAAGAAATAATGTCACGAAATTTCCACTCTTAATTTAATTAAATGTCACAGATTTTCAGGAAAATATATTTATCGTGACGTATTTTATATAAATTTAGAGTTGGCACACATATATAAAAAAAATATATAGAAGTGTTTACTTTACTAATTTTTGAAAAACTAAAACTTATTCGAGAATGAAAAAGTTTAATCAGAATTTATTATTATTACATGATAAAGAATTTAAAAAATAATGTCACGAAATTCCCGCTCTTCGAGTGTCGCATTTATCAAAGAATATGTATTATCGTGTGTGTAGATTGCATAAATCTTGAACTGGCACGTAGGCATAGGAAAAAATAGAAGTGTTTACTAGTAATTTTTTGAAAAATTAAAACTTATTCTGAGAGTAAAAAGAGTTCAATCAAGATTTCTCTTTCTATTACTATTACTTGAAAAAATATTTAAGAAATAATATCATGAAATTCTCACTCTTCGAGTATCATAAATGTCGAAGAATGTGTGTTACCGTATGTGTGACTTGTGTAAATCCTGAGCTTGCACACACATAGAAAAGAAAACAGAAGTATTTACTTTACTAATTTTTAAAAAATAAAAACTTATTCTAAGTAATAAAATCTAATCAAGATCTTTATATTGTATTATTATTATTTGACAAAAAATTTAAGAAATAATGTCATAAAATTTTTGCTTTTTGAATGCCCTAAACATCGAAGAATATGTATTATCGCGTGCGTGACTTATATAGATGGTATCAAAAAAGAAAAAAAAATATCTATTATACTATTTTTTTTTTTTACAAAAGAAAATAAAACTTATTTTGAAAGTACCAAAGTTTAATAAAAAATCTAGAAAAAAATGAGTAATTTTAAGCGATAATAAATTAGAACAACAACAAAAGAAGTAGAAATTTGAAATTTATTTCTTAAAAGCAAAAAAAAAAAAGCAAATAATAATTATTTCATGATAGATATACTTTTATCATAAAATTGTATTTACCAAAATTATTTTTCTTCAATTGAAGTGTTTGTCCCTCATGCTCTCCTTTATTATGAGCTACATAATTAAAGTATCATAATAATAAATATTTAAACTTATTTAAATAATAATTTATAAGTAAATATTTTATTATAATTTGAAATACTATAGATGAATTAGAAATTTATTCAAAATAATAAATAGAATTTAGAAAATCTTCCAAAAGAGTGGTGTTTTTTCTCTCTCTCCATTTTGTGACTTTCTAATGTTTTTAAAATTTATTCTAAATTTGTATAACTTTTAATATTTCAAGTGATATTCCTGGTTTACAATTTAAAATTTAAAATGATACTATCTTTATCTCAATCACTCTTAATTATTTGGATTCTTTTCCACTCCCACTAGTATAGTTGAAGTAATATCATAAACAAGTCAAATATGGATTAATAAAGAAATAAATTGAGTGTGGTTTTTGGCTAAGTTTTGCTTGAACAAAATATATTCTTAACATTTGTACTCTTAAATAATTTATTATATTCCCATCTAATAATTAGATCAATGCACTATGATTAGGGTTGTGTTAACAACTAAATGTGTTTTTAATCAAATTTAAATTCAAAGGAAAGAGTAAAACTAGGAAGAATATGACTTTTTTTAAATACAAAAAAGTATCTAGTAGCTATGAAAATAATTATGTCATCATCATAAACAATTTTCCTTTTTAAAAAAATAATTCTTAGGTTTATCTAGAGAGAAATACTAAAAATACTTTTGAATTTGACACGAATTATTAATTTCATCTCTAAACTATTGATAGGCTTAAGAACACCCCTTAACTTGAAGAACTAAGCTTAAATACACCCTCGAACTTGACACGAATTATTAGTTTCATCCCTAAACTATTGATAGGCTTAAAAACACCCATCAACTTGGACAATTAAACTAAAATAAATTCTCAAACTTGACGTACACAAATTATTAATTTCGTCTTTAAACTAATAATTCGTATCAAGTTCGAGGATGTTTTTAGTACTTCTCTCGTTTATCTATTTATTTGGGGATTAAGGCTCTTTGAATGGGGCCAGTGATTTGTAAAGATTGAAAATTGGATCTTAATTAAATTGACAGATTGGAAAATATATGACAATCAAGAAATTAGTTCTAACATAACCTAGTTTTCACATTTGTGTTGGCATTAAATGAGATTTAAAATTAATCAAAGTTATCAGGTTCGACTCTTAAAAATAAAAATAATTATGTTCGAATGTTATTTCAGAAATGAACCTGTAATGCGCGATTAGAATTTACATAAGTTGAGTCTCAATACAAGTATCATATAATAAATAGAAAAAAAATTAAATTATTTCTTGTCGTTATTATTTTAAGTATTTTATATGACTATAGTAATTTAATCGAATGTGACATGCCACCTATCTTTGTTTAGATTATCACTTGTAATTGATTATTAATATATGATATTATAATAAACATAAATTGTTAAGTAGATATATGCAAAAATTCTTCTAGTTGATAACTGATTGCTCGTAAGGTAATTTAAATTGTATAAATTATTTGTCATTTTGGAAAAAATAAGATAACAATAATTATTATTTCTCTATTTTACCTTTAATAGTAATTGTGTTCTTGAAGGCTATAGACTTTTCAATGACGAGAAAAATAACACATAAATAGAGTAGATATTCGATGAAGAGAGATTATAACTAAAGATATAAATAAAAATAAAATAGTCAATATTTTTTATAACTAGTTATTTTATGGAACGTGTAAAAGTTATAAAATACGACAGATAATTTGAGACGGATAATAGCTACCATCCATCTGAAAAAATGGCCTCTTTTAAGTTAGACAAAGTCAATTTCATATCATTAATGTTTAATTCAAAATTTAAAGGTTTATATGAACAAAAGATTAAAAGCTTGAATTTCTCCTAATATTTTACAACTTACAAGTGTTTTTAAACCCCTTTTCTCAATAAAATTATTAATTTGTTACGTGATTATCGAAATTGAAAATCAGCACATGATTATCCAAATGCAAGGACAAAAATCATCTTCTCTAAATGTGCGTTAATGCATAATTATAAATTCTATAAACAATTAACTTTTAAATGTTTTACTTGCATTCTTAATATTAATTTTCTTTTTTCACTTTTAAATGTATGTCTAGGTGTCTTAGGGGACAAGGTAGTATGAGTGACAAAGTCAATGCATCGTCTAACACGTTAAGATCAAATTATCTTATTGACTTAATTCATTTTCACCTATTTAATTTAACTCATTTTAAAATTAAATTGATATGCAGTCTAGATTACAACAACAATAATATACTTAGTGAAATTTTATAAGTGGGGTCTAGGGAGGATAGAAATGTACGCAAACTTTATCACTACCTCATAGAGATAGAGAGATTGTTTCCGAAAAACCCCTGACTCAAAAATCAATTCCCATAAGCAAAAGATACTGAATATGGAAAAGAAAAGAGAAAAAATGATTAATCATGAAAAGTAAATGACAGTATGTAAATACGTTAAAAGTAACAAATATAAAACAGATATTGACACTACGGGATATAAAGAGACGACTAATTCTACTGACCTACTATAATCACACGATCAAATATCAACCTACCCGTACTAGCCTATCATCGTTCTACCCTGATACACGACCTCCACTCCTTCCTATCTAAGGTCATGTCCTCGATGAGATGAAGTTTCGTCATATCTTGTCTAATCACCTCTATAACAGTCTAGATTGATCCATAAATTTTTTTTACTACATAATTTTTGAAAAAGAATTTTTTTAAAGATTTGATATATTACATTTTGTCATAATATAAGAAAAGAGTTTTATTAGGTACGCAGATAAATTACTTAAAAAATAAAAAAAATAAAGTTTAGTAAGAATTGGATTATGACACGATTATTAGCCCATTTTAGTTTACATAACTTTTGAAGAGGACAATAATTTACTTATTTATTAACTCCATTCTTTATGACGTGCCTAATTTAGGTTTAATTCGCTCATTTAATGTCCTTCTCAACAAGACTTTGTTATATGATTAAATGATGATGTTATAGTATATGTTATAATTGAATATGGAATGATGAGACTTGATATATTTGAGTATAGGATAGATTACATGTACAAATCTGTTTAATGGAGTACTTAGTGTGATGATTAGCCATATCATCGCATTACATAGGTGACACATGACGTAAAGTTATTTATGTAAAATTTACGTAGAAAATAAGATTAGCATTAGTGGAATATTGTAGAGAAATGTGAAAAAAAAATTAGATTCTAAAATATCATAGATTTCTATAGAAAGTATTTAGAATATTTTAGTATTGAAAAATATTCTGAAAAAGGGTTTAGTTGTAAATATGTTAAAATTTATTTAATAATTATTATTTATATATTAGTTCTTAAATAAGTACTATAAATAGAGGACATTTATTTGTAAAATCATCCAACAATAATTAGTCAAAGAATGTGGCACAGTAGATGAGTTACTCCTCCCTTAATCAGGAATCTCAGGGGTTTAAGTCTCAAGCATGAAAAAAATTCTTGATAGAAAATACTTCCCTCGAATGAAATTTTACATGATACAAATTCAAAATAATTAAATACGAATTCAGAATAATTAAACTCCAATATAAATATTGATACAATATTTGAAATAGTCAATCTCTTATATGCGTTAAATGTTATTGTTTATATTAATATATACAATCATTTTCAAGCTTCATCCTAGATCCATATAAATTTAAAACAATTAAATATATACCAAAATCAAACCAATATTCTTTCTCCATCTTCTCCAAGAAAAAGAAAAGAGTTTTTTCAAATTTACTATCCTGTTTTCCTACTTCTTTTTTTCAGGGTATTTAATTGTTTAATTCTTCTTGGTGTTCCATTTTTTTTAATAAAATATCTCTTATTATTATATATTTGGCAACAAATTTAAGAAATAATGTTACGAAATTCCCACACTTAATTAAGTGTTATAGATGTCCTATTATCGTGTGCGTCATTTATATAAATCTCGAACTAATACAAATATATTTAAAAAGATAGAAGTGTTTACTTTATTGATTTTTGAAAAACTAACTTATTCTGAAGTGAAAAAGTTTAATCATATTTATTATTTGTCATGAAATTGTGGCTTTTCGACTCGCAGTTATTAAGGAATATGTATTTATCGTGTGTGTGATATGTATAAATCTTGAACTGGCACACAAAGCTTATTCTGAGAATAAAAAAATGTATTCGTGATTCTTATTTCTATGATTATTATTTGGCAAAATATTTAAGAAATAATGTGACTAAATTTTAAATGATAGATATTTTACATGGCAAAATTATTCATAGCCATATTTAAAATGTTTTAGTTAAAAATCACAGGGTATTACAAGTGGGTTGAAGTTCAACCAAACAAAGTTCAGATCATGTTTTAAACTTTAGATATTTATAATATATATGAAGTTTTGATATCTCTTATCCTTCTTTTCCACTAATACAAAATATTAAAGATGATTAAATACAAAATATCACAATGTGATTTTTAACTTGATGATAATTTTATAAGTGATATATTGCTTGTGTAAAAAATGGGAGAGTTTAATCCTTAGCTGGCCATTGATATAAAAAAAACTTTAACAGATAAAATTTAAATGACATTAGGTAAATAACTTGTCAACGAAATTACTTGTTAAAATATTAAAATAATGATTTTCACCTTCAAATTCTTAACTTTTACACTCTTGTTTACATTTAACTAAACATTTAACCTTAAGAATCAACAAATTGAAATACAAATACATATCATTCAACCATAATTAAGCATTCAAAAGTGTATATAGAAGACATATATTTTACATTTATTGATTAAGTATAAATTAAATATCTGATGCAGATAAGTTTTTACTTTTCATATCATATCCAAATATAATTTTAATCAATTTTCAAATTACCAAAACTTTTTCAATTTTAGCTTCGAAGAGGTTTTTGTCAACGTCAACCAAATATTTCCCAAAAGCTTAGGTGGTTATATTTCAAAATTTAATATTTGTTTCTAATTTCATGTAAAAGGAACACACATCTAACAAAGAAAAGATTCTTTGAGTGAAAAAAGAGGCTCATCATTTTTATTAAAGTAAAAGGTTAAAATCTCAAATTAATTGGCAAAAATTTAAAAAAAAAGTGATAAACTTCTTTTATTTTATTTTCAACTTTCACTCCTAAAACATTTGCACTTTTTTCCCTCTATAATTTCAATTCAAGTCAACAAGATCTGCAATTAGGATAACATGAATAATATCACAAATTTTAAGTTTTTAAATCATGGACCATTATCTTCAAAATTCAAATCTTTAATTGTTAATGCATATATCTACTAATATTTGAGTAAATTCTTTCCATATATTGTTTTGGATATCTTTTTTAGTTAAGAATCTATTGAAAATATCCTCTAGCGATATATGATAGGTAATGGTAAGATCTGTATATACTCTATTTATTTTTTTGAATCAGTAAAATAATACTGAATATATTATTATTATGGTAAAGTGTAATAATTCTTGACTATCCTGTTGACTTAAAATGAAAGTGGATTAGGGTCTAGGCCTGCTCCGTTGAATATTGATAACATTGTTACAATTTATAAAAAGTTTTATAGGTAGTTGGATGAATATTAATTGACACTAGAAAAAAGTTTTTAGGTTTACGAAAGCAACTTATTGTGTTTGAACGCAAATTTCACTTTAAAAAAAGTACAAAATTTGTGAAGGAGAGTTCACGGGAGAATTTAGTGTGGAAATTATGGTGTACGGGAATTCAATATCTACTCTACGCTACATGTTTTATTAGGAAGTAGTAAATGATAAGGGTAATTTTACTAAATCACCCTTTGAATATAAATTAGTATAATGTATTGGAAAATGTAATAGGAAAATAACTATAATAAATGACAAGGGTAAATTAGAAACTAAGTGTAAAATTAATTTTACTAAATCATCCTTTGAATATAATTAATACAATGTATTGGAAAATGTAATAGGAAAATAACTATAATTAATGATAAGAGTAAATTAAGAACTAAGTGCAAAATTATCTCTTGATTTCATAAATTGTACAAGTATTGTTGGACATCCTAAAATAATATAGGAGTCAAGTAGAGATGGACGGGGGAGTACATATTTCCTAGAATTGAGCTAATCTCCCCGTCTCGTTTTATATGATATTATTTCTTTTTTACTTTATTCCAAAAAGAATGTCACCTTATTATAACTAAAAATAATTTAACTGTAAAATTTCTCTTTTTCCATTTATGTAATGATTTACAACCACATAAATATCTAAAAATTATTTTAGACCATAAGTTTTAAAAATTTTTTTTTTTTTCTAAACATCATGTCAAGTCAAACAATACCACATAAAATAATACGAAAGAAATAATATTTTCTCTTGATATGCATGGTCTAAAATTGTTGAATAGTATACTTAATTAAATGTTGAGTTATTTATACAAAGAGAGATTACGGAGCACTAAATATACACACACAAAAAAATTATAATGGTACATTTAAATTTATGTGAAATCATTATTTAACATAAAATATTCTTCAAAACCCTCCAATATTTGAAAATGAAGTTCAGTAAATGAAAATATTGATTACCTACCAGCTTATCAAGAAGTTAATTCCTATAACTTACTCTCTCCGTTCGCTTTTACTTGTCAGTATTTCACTAGTTGAGGTCAAACTATATAAATTTTGATCAACATTTTAAGATATATTTTTTCATCATATTAATATGAGAAAAATGGTAACTTACAATATTTTTTGTATACAAAAAGTAAAATAGTGACAAATAAGTAAAGGGAGGAAGTAAAAAAAGAAAAAAGAAGAGTGCAATAGTTTGGGTAAAAAGGGCCTTTAAGTTAAGAAAAGAAAAGAAAAGGGTATCCCAGTATAATTTATGGAAAGTAAAAGGTGAAAAAGTGAAATAATTGGGTGAAGTTGTTTAAAGTCAACAAGATCTAAAAACGTCAATAACAATATTATTGTGACAAATTTCAAATTTTTGAAAATGTTAGGGGGTCCGGTCCATTGGCGCGGACCGCACTTTTCGAAACCATGTTGACCAAAAAGGAAGAAAAAAAAAAGAATAAAACACTAAACAAAGTCTATATGTCGGGAAATATTAATAGCTCGATTAATTGATTATTTAATTTTTTATTGAACAAAGGGTTAAATATGTTCTTAAATTATGTGAAATGTTGTTCGTTAATAGTTTGGTCTAAAAATGTATTTATCGTCAATACTTTGATCCGAAATGTTGTTATTGTTATTTAATGGGTTAAAATGTTTTTTTTTTCCAAATAAATTTGTTATTTATTTTATTTTTGGAAAACATTCTTTTGCTAATAATATTTTTTTTATTAGCAAATATTTATAGTACTTCAATTCGAGAAAAATTTAAAAATAAAGTATTTCTTGTTTTATTATAATTATTTTTTTTCGTTATCTAATTAAAATTCATGATGAGTTTACTATGATTTTATATTTATGATATATATTATTTGTAATAAGCATACAATGTTTTATTTTAATTGATAAAATGAGATTAAGAAAAAAAATATTTTTCTACATTTTTATTAGTTAAAGTGATTTTAAAAGAAATACGACAAGAAAAGTGTTCTTTAAAATTAATATTTTTATTATGAACACAATATGTTCATAAAGAAAAAAAATGATATATTTATTTTAAAAAGACACTTTTGACCCATTTAGTTATCATAAGAGCATTTTTTGACCAAACTATCAACGACAAGAGTATTTTTGAACCAAACTCTACACGAATGACATTTTTATTCATTTCACATCATTTTTAGTTACCATAAGAGCATTTTTTTACCAAACTATCAACGACAAGATCATTTTTGGACCAAAATCTAAACGAAGGACATTTTTGTTCATTTCACATCGTTTTTAGTTACTATAAAAATATTTTTTGACCAAATTATCAATAACAAAAATATTTTCGGACCAAACTCTAAACGAAATGCGTTTTTGTTCATTTTAGATTGTTTAAGAACATTTTAAACTTTTTTCTCTTTTTTTATTTTATCGGTCTGAATTCGATTTTCGCTTCCTTTCCTCAGACTCCCTTTTTTTTTAAATGAATAAAAAAGTGTGTCTGTCAGGCTAGGCTGTTAATTCAATAAACAAAGTAATCCTTCGAATTCCTTTCTTCAGCGAAGGTTTGTTAGCTATTGGAGTTTGTATATTTTTTAAATAAATAAAAGAGAATAGAATATGGTATAAATTATAATAATAATAATACTAATACTTTATTATATAATTTAATCACTGAGACTACACTATATTCTAGACTTAAATCAAGACTAGGGTTTTGACCATCTCACATGTTTACCCTAGTCTTCTTTTTTTAAACATATGTTTAAATTAGGAGCGTCATGATTCTACATTTTATAAAATAAATTAATAATATATGAATTAAAATATATATAAATTTTATTTTTATGAGGTACAAGAAAAAAAATGATTATTATAAAATACATAATGCATTTATCTTCATTATTTATACTCATGTGTATGATTTTATATTTGAAAAAGTTTGATAAGATTTATATAGGATTGGACCAATGATTTTTTATCTTTTCAAAGGATAGGACCAATGAGAATATTACGAGTGTGTAATAAAATATAATTGGATAATTTGATTTTGATTTATCATAGGTTATATGTGGCCATGTGGGGGTGCATTTATTTTTTTCTATCTATAAATTATTTTGTGTCATTATAAAGTCACGGGGAAGAAGGTAGGAAACATGGGATGGACGGTTATATCAGGTCAAGTAATTCAAAAAAATGATCGAGTTGGTTGAATTTGTAATCTTTCAGCTAAAGAGTATCATATTCAAAATTGAAGTTGTTTTTGAATTTTTTGAGTAATTTTGGAGTAGATAAAATGAAAATAACTTTTTTTATAATTTTTATAAAATTCATAAATTTTATAATTAAACATAATTTTTGAAGGTCAATATATATATATATATAAAAAGTTGATTTATGACCAAATGCTTCCTAAGTATATGTTTGCAATATTTACGTGATCCCAATTAGTGCAATCACATGCTATTAGCCATATACTCACATTTGGATGTAACAACAAAGGCTCCATGTTCAATTTTGGTTATTTATTTTAAATTTTATATGTCTTTCAAAAAATATTGATTAGTATAAGTCATAAAAAATTAGATATTCACAAAATGGGTTTAAAAAATAAAAATACAGTGCATAAAATTTGAACTTGGAAATTGAAGGTAAATTTTGGATCCCTAAATCACATAGCTAACCTCTAGTCATATGTTCAAGATATCTATCTATACATGCATATATAAAAAGATTTATATATAAAATGTAATTTTTTGTCTATGTGGGGGTGAGGGTGAATATCATAGCAACCCCCGAGAACCGCCCTTGGATATGGGGATTTTATTATAATGTTCATATTAGTTGACGTTTAGTATTATATCTTGAAAAATAATTCATTAAAAATAAAAAATTTAAAAAATAATTGTCTTGATACGTTAAAGGTGGTAAATAAATAAAAAAAAATTATTTTTAAAATAATAAACAAATAAAAATAAACTGAGAAAGTATTTTTGACATTCTCAAAACCACTCTTGGAAGCTTTTAATATATATATGTTGGTGAGATTCAAATATATATATAAAAATCTTTTGACATTCTTGAGTTAACCACTCTTTGTCAATTTCTTGGAAGCTTTTACTATGTTGATGAGATTCAATTAATTGGCCTTGGTCCATATGACTGTCCTTGAAAACAACAAGTGATGTGAAGATGACACCTACCTCTTGTGAAAACAAAAATAACAATACTAATGACAAATTCCACATATTTCCCACTCATGCCTTATCTTGTTTTTTTTCCCCTAAATACTTCTCACTTTCAATTCGGAGATTGTGAATTCGAGTTATCACGAAAACAAAAAAATAGAGTTTCTCTAGTTTAATTCTAACTTTCTACTTTACTTATTTAAAACTACAAAAAGATTAACATTTGACATATTTTAAATTTAAAATCACAAAATTTAAGAATATTTTTTAAAAATTTTTTCATGTCAAGTCAAAATAGATTAAACAAATTAAAATCGAAAGTAGTACTTGCTGAATTTCTTCGCTGAAATGCAATATTTTTTAGCAGAAATGTCTCCAAGAGCCCCACTTATATTTAAGTTTTGTTCAGAGCTTCTGGCTACTCCCTCGGTTCCATTTTAGTTATCAGATATATTAAAAATAATTGTCCTCAAAATAATTATCAATTTAGATAATCAAAAGAAAATTAATTATATTTTTTCAACTTTATCCTTAACATTAATTATTATGGAATTAAGAGACACGTATATAGATAAAAGTTGGAATTATTTATGAGAGTTATATTAGTCAAACAACACTTCTAATTAATTTTTTTTTTTAAAAATTGTGTCAAACTTTATCATAACAACTAAAACTCAACGGAAAAACTTATTTAATATTTACCATAACTTAAGAAAGGGAGAAATGTTGGTTCTTCTTCTTTTCCTTAGTTTACTTAAACTTTAAGATAATGTATACTGAAATTTATTTTTTTCAACTCAACTTGTTAGTTTAAAAATTAGGGATATTATAAATATTTTGAAATTAAGTTTTTCATTTCAAAATTTGGTGACATTGTGTAAAGTTAAGTTTTTTTTCTGTTCAACACTTAAAGGACAATATGTTTTTAAGTTCAAATTGACTTTTAATTGTTATGATTCCAACTTCATGTCAACAAAAAATAATTAATAAACAAAATTTAGGACGCTATGTCCTTAAATTTGAAGTGTGCAATGTATTCAAGGTTCAATAGGAAAAGGCGACAAATACTTGTGAAATGAAAAATTGTCAAAGCTATGTTTGAATAAGTTGTGAAATAAATTTTTTCTTTGATGTGATATTAAGGAAAAAGACATGGACAGTACAGAGGAAGAGTATATATGAGGAGAAGAATAGAACTAGAGTGACTCTTTTCCTAATGCTGGCTAAATCTTAAATAATTTGTATTAAAGTTTAAAGAAAGGGCCATAAATGGCTATCTGTGCCACTTTACTTCATCATTAAGTAGTGCAGCCCAAAGTCTCCTACTAAGGGCTTAAATTAGGCAGACAAACAAATATATATTAATGGGATAATTATAAAAATAATATATTATATATCAAATATTACTTTTTTTTAGGGTATTTTTTTTTATTACCATCTATAACATATTTTATCTATAAATTACCCTATTATTTTCTTTCTTTCTCTTCCTCTTTCTCTTTCTTTTCTTTTCTTTTTCTTTTTTCTGACGTGCTGATCCTTTTTTTATTTTATTTTTTATTTCCTTTTCTCTCATGTTCCCCCCTTATTCAACTTATCATCTTTAATATTATACATTGTTATGAATTTTATTATTATTATTTCAATAAATATAATACATTTTTTAATAATGTAAAATTAATTAAATCATATTGAAATATTTAAAATTCACACATAATACTTATAATATGTATTA
>JBCEWC010016877.1:0-12839 GCA_038996855.1 Solanum aculeatissimum
TTGCTTGAATATATTAGTAGCAATTAGCTTATTGCCGCAAAATAATTGTCACTAAAGCCTATTTTTGTAGTAGTGTGGTTCACGGCTAGTGAGACCTCACATGGACCGTGAACCCTTCCTCCTCGTCGACGCGATATCCAAAACATTAACCTTATACATAAAATAAATCCTTAGGTCGAGGCCATCCTGAAGAACCTTACCACACCTCGTGAGAGGCACACATATGGCCTCATGGACCATAAGGTGCCACACAGCCCGTGAGACCACCATGAGGCAGTGCCTTAGCCAACTTTTCCAGAACGAATCCCTGTGTAGGTAGTCTCATTGTAAAGGCCAGAACTTCTACATTAGAAATTCAAATCAAGTAAAACCAAGTGCGTTGGAGATATAACTCAAAGAGATTCAATTTGACAGGTTGTGGCCCATACAGTTCATCCCGTACCAATAGATATGGCCATTTAAAGTCAGTACTTCCACAAGGCGTCAAGAAAACTTAGCCAAATGCGATTTCTTTGAATACGGACACTTAAGAGGAATTCATGAGGATCCTTGACCAACCAAAATAAGTTCAAATCAGTTCCTAATCAACTTCACAAGGTTTTACGATTTTCGAGTTGTTACATACTTGAAACTACTCATGCACAAATTCATAGTTAAAAGGGACATGCAAATCCAAATATCATGAAATCCATATAAATCAATAAAATAAGACTTAAATCATGCTAAAATCATCAATTGAAATTAACCTATATCATAATTTCATCAAGTTGAAGCTAAAACATGAAACCCATATTCAAATCATACTTTAAAGTCTTGAAATAGATGAAAAAGATTTTGGGCTCCAATGTCGAACTGAAACCAAGGATGAAACAACACATACATTGCTTAGATTAAGAAGTTTGAGAAACGTTTTGCTTGAATTTGAAACCCCAATTGAATCCTAGCTTGAATCCTTGAAGATAAAACTTGGAGAATGTTTTTAGGAATTAGATTGTAGAAACTAAGTGTTAGGCTTGAACAAAGTATCAGTAATAGAATGGGGGCTGATTTAGGGCTTAGTGGAATGCATAAAAGTCTAAAAAACCCTTGGGGTTGGACCAAATTGCCAAAAAACCCTTAATGAAAATGAGGAAAAAAATGAATTGGGAACCTTCACGGAGGGGTTCACGGACCATGAAAGTGTCTGTGAAAAGTTCCCTCTCATCAATATGATACTTAGACAATGAAAAATGGCCAAATGTCCCTTCACAGACCACACCATGGTCCGTGGTGAGGTTCACGAGTTGTGGTGTGTGCCCGTGGTGACACACTTGGCTAAGCCATATGAAAGGGTGGCCAAGGGAACCTTCACGGGACATACCATGGTCCATGGTGAGGTCCATGAGCTCTGGTATTGCTTGTGATAGCACATCTTTGCAAGGCCACCTCAAGAATTAGCCATGGGTCCCTTTACGGGTCCTTTCACGGCCCGTAGACTCTTCCATGGCCTGTGAAGGGTTCCGTGAAAGGGCACCCTGACCCAAAACTTTTCAAAACTAATTTTGTAGAAATGATAAGGCCTTATGAAGTCCAGGTCCTTACATCATCTTCCCCTTGGGATCATTCATCCTCAAATGAGCTAGGACATGACTTGAAGAACTTAAATTGAACATAAAACAGCCCAACATGAATGCATATCGTAAACTAAACGTATTAAACCATGAAATAGTTAAATCTTTGCTAAAAACATCATTTAAATCAATTTCATGCATATGTATGCATGTCATGACATGAAGTCATAAAAATGAAGAAATTTGAACCATTTAAGCATGAAAAACCTAGTACGTTAAGCTTGAATAGATTGGAATAGATAAGTGTCGACTCATCATATTCGATTTTGCTTCCCAAGTAGCACTCTCAATGTGTTTATTCCTCCAAAGGACTTTAACTGAAGCGATGTCCTTGTTGCGAAGCCTCTTCACTTGCTGGTCTAAGATCTCCACCGAAACCTCTTCATAGGTCAAGTTCTCTTCAATCTCCACACCTTCCAAAGGCTTAATCGTACTTGGATCACCAACCAACTTCCTCAACATGGACAAACAGAACACCAGATGAATGAAACTCATATCCGAAGGCAACTCCAATTATAAGCCATATTGCCAATCCATTCAACAATCTCATAAGGACCTACATACCAAGGACTCAACTTGCCCATTTTGCCAAAATGGATCACACCCTTCATAGGTGAAACCTTCACATATACCCACTCACCGACATAAAACTCAAGGTCTCTTCTTCTAACATCCGAATAGGACTTTTGATGACTTTGAGCCATTTTCAACTTCTCTCTAATCAACTTCACTTTCTCTATGGAATCTAATACCAAATTAGGGCCAATCAATGCCATCTCACCCATTTCAAACCAACCCACTGGAGACCTACATCTCCTCTCATACAAAGCCTCAAATGGTGTCATCCCGATGCTAGCATGATAATTGTTATTGTAGGTAAACTCAATAAGCGGTAGATGGTCATCCTAATTACCTTTGAATTATAACACACAAGCCCTCAACATGTCTTTCAAAGTTTGAATTGTCCTCTCAGCCTGCCCATCGATTTGAGGATTAAAAACATTGCTTAATTTTACCTTAGTACCAAGCCCTTTTTGAAATAACCTCCAAAAGTGAGAAGTGAATTGGGTACCCCAATCCGATGTAATAGAAAAAGGCATCCCATACAATCTATCCAATTCTCAGATATACAACTTGGCATAATTATCGGCATTGAAAGTGGTTTTGATAGGTAGGAAATAAGCTAACTTGGTCATCCTATCCATAATTACCCAAATAGAGTCATGATGCTTTCGAGTATGGGAAAACCTATCACAAAATCCATGTTGATCTCTTTCCACTTCTAAGTAGGAATCTCAATGTTTTGGGCTAAACTGCCGGGCTTTTGGTGCTCTACCTTCACTTATTGGAAATTAGCACATTTAAATATGAACTTGGCTATCTATTTCATACCATTCCACCAATATATTTCCTACAAGTCCCGATACATCTTGGTGGATCCCAAATATATAGAATAGGGAGAGTTTTGGGATTTTCTCAAAATCATCTCTCTAAGACCATTAATGTTAGGAACATACAATTGATTTCGATACCAAAGCACACCATCTCACCCTTGGGAGAAAATCTCTATCTTCTTTTTGGCAACCAACTTCTTTAATTCAACCAATGACGAGTCTAAGTCTTGTTTTGCCCCTTGACATCAACAACCACAAAAGCTTTAAACCCATTCTGAACATGAATACCACCATCATTAAAATCAATCAACTTAAGCCCCAACATAGCAAAACAGTGCACATCCTTCACCAATTCTTTCTTGGCCTCATCAACATGAACCACACTACTCATAGATAATCTACTAAGGGCATCAACTACAATATTTGCTTTGCTTGGATGGTATTGTACACTCATGTAGTCCTTGGAAAGTTTCAACCATCTCCTTTGTCTCAAGTTTATATCTCTTTGAGTGAACACATATTTCAAATTCTTGTGATCGGTGAACACATCAACATGAACCCCATAAAGATAATGTTGTCAAATCATCAAACCAAACACCACCACCACTAATGCAAAATCATGGTTTGGATAATTTTGCTCATGAACCTTTAACTATCTAGATACATATGCTATAACCTTGCCATGTTGTATTAGCACACAACCCAATCCAATACGAGAAATATCACAATACACCACATACCCCTCTAAACCATTCAGTAGTGTTAACACTAGAGTTGATGTAAGTCGATAAATACCGCCAGAGAATTAGTCAACCCAAAAGATACTACCACGAACTTAAAGTGTCCATACCTAGTTTGGAAAGCTTTCTTAGAAATTTCACATTCCCTTACCCTCAACTGATAATAACTGTAATAAAGATCAATCTTAGAAAAGTGAGTAGCCTCTTGCAACTGATTAAACAAATCATCAATCCTCGATAATGGATACTTATTATTTATAATCACCTTGTTCAATTGCCGATAATCAGTACATATCCAAAATGACCCATCTTTCTTTCTCACAAATAAAACCGTAGCGCCCCATGGTGATATACTTGCCTAATATATTTTTTCTCCAAAAAATTCTTCAACTGATCCTTCAACTCTGTCGGTGCAATTCAATAAGGAGGAATGAAAATGGGTTGAGTATCGGAAGGAAGATCTATGCCAAAGTCTACTACCCTTTTGGGAGGAATACCGAGTAAATCTTCGGAAAAGACATTCAAAAACTTAGTAACAATGAAAACCAACTCAAGATTAGGAGACTCGAACTCCACATCTCTAACCCTCACTATATGATTGATGCACCCTTTAGAAATCATTTTTTGGACTTTGAGATATGTGATAAACTAACCTTTGAAAACGAAGTCACTACCCACCCACTAAAGAACATGTTCATTAGGAAACTAAAATTTGACCTTTCGGGTCCTACAATCTATGGAGGTATAAAAAGTACGCAACCAATCCACCCCGAGAATAACATCAAAATCAACCTTTTCAAGTTCAACAAGATCATAAGGAAGGACTTTATGCAAAACTGAAATAGGACAACTCCGATAGACTCTACGGGATATAATAGACTCACCCATGGGAGTATAAACTGAGAGTGATTTCAGGACCCATACCAAACTTAATAGATAAGAAAGGAGTAACAAAAGATAAGTTTTCACCTGGATCAAGCAAACCATATACATCAAAATTAAAGACTTTCAACATACCAATCATCTGGAGTCTTTTCCACCTCCTGCATAGCAGATAAAACATAAAACCTGTTGTTGCAAGGAGCATCACCTTATTGGGACCTTGGTTAACCTTGACCTCCCAAAACTAGTATTCCTTGAGGATGGCGTCCTTGACCATTCTTTAGAGCATTAGGACAATCAACAAGCTTGTGGCCCATCTTTCCATACCCAAAACAAACACCTGAATCCCTCAAGCACCTACCTTGGTGATTCTTCCCACACTTATCACACCTAGGATGATACACTGGCCCACCTTCACCTTATGCCTTTAAATAAGCCACTGCATCATTAGCAACCCTTGGGTTTAAACCTTGGTCTTGTTGAAATTGACCATTTCCACCACGTCCTCTAGAGTTGGAGAACTCCCCCATCAAATTTATCTCTCTTAGAATCCCTCATTCTTCTCTCCTTGAGCTTCTCTTCTTCAATCTGTTCAGCATATATCATGAGTCTAGAAATGTCCATCTCCCGAATAAGCATAAATATGTGGCATTCCTTAACAACCAAGTCATAAATTCTAGAGATAAACTTATGCATTCTAGCACGGACGTCAACCACTAGTGTGGGAGCATACTTTGAGAGTTGAGTGAATTTGAGGGCATATTCTGTCACACTCGTTCCTCCTTGTTTAAGGTTGATAAACTCGGTCAATTTGGCCTCCCTAAGTTTAAGAGGGAAGAAACGATCTATAAAAGCAAACTTGAACTCTTCCCAGCCAACATTTTCATCACCCACTCTCTCAGCCAACCATTAAGTTTACCACACTTGAGCCACTCCCTTCAATTCATAATTAGCCAACTTAGCCTTCTCTTCAAAAGACACCCCCATAATAGCCAACACCTTGTAAATCTCATCAATGAATTATTGGGCATCCTCATCAACTTTGGAAACACAAAATTTTGAAGGATTCATCCAGGTAAAGTTTCTCACCCTAGCAGCTAGGGTGGGTACATAAGGAGAAAGAACAACCCATCTAGCTTGGTTGGTCGCTACCTGAGCCAACATGGCAAATGCAGTTTGGAACTCTTCACAAGTGATTGGTTCTCCCATAGGCTCTTGGGGAACTTGGTCCTCAATAGTAGGAGCCTGTCTAAGGCGAGAAGCTCTTCTTTGAGGTATCGTCTAAAAAGGCAACAAAGACCATTCGTTAGATTTAGGAAACCTTAGGATTTATTCTATGGCACGACAAGAGTCATAAGAAGTGAGATATTTACTGAAAAGCCTTATAGCCTCATACTCATAGATGTGGTGCACTTCATATCCATGAATAAGATTCTACTTAACGTAACATGTTGGACTCAAAGGACCATTTCAAAACCTTAAGGCTCTGATACCAAGTTTGTTACGACCCAAGCCTAGGGCTTAGGTGCGACATGGCAAATGGAAACCTAAGGGTAACCCAAACAAGCCTCACAACGTCCATACACACATCATCTATTAAAAAGCATGAATTAATCATCATTAAGTAGTACTAGGGGATTAGGGATTTAGGACACACTCTATAGGATAAGGGGACATGGAATTACCCCACTTAATCACAACAAGAAAATCTAAGGGATGAAGTCATGGGACACACTCTATGGGAATTAGGAACTTAGAAACTTCACCATCTTACCAAAATATCATAAGCAACAATAAAATGGGGTAAGAGCTAAGGGATAGCCTCAATAGATACAAAACATAGCATGACCCATACATATAAATCATATCATCCAACAATACCTTTAAACATAGAAGGATGAGGTCCAAGACATGTTCGGGCTCACCCTCAAAAGTAAATAGCAAAAGTAGTAAAGTCTTGATATAAGTAAATAAAAAATGGATGTTAACCTTAAAGTAGAGGATTCACCATAAGAAAGCTTCCACAAATTAAGCTAGTGACGAGAAGGTGGATAGGGAAAGGCTCCGACCCCTACATGGTTAGATTATGTAAGCAAAAAGTATGCACTAGTACATTTGAATGTAATAAGTATGTGGGCATGCAATGTAAATGAGCATGATAAAACCTGCATTTAAATGTTATATGACAAGGACATAAATATAGAAGATAATTATATGGAAGAGAATACCATATCAAGATGCATGAATTCCATAATACATAAACATAAGTGGGGATATAACCTCAACCGACATGTAAGACCATATGAGATATTATATGGAATCTCGATGTTGCATCTACACCAGAGAAAGAGTAGCCTACTTGCCAAAGGTAGACTATATCTCACCTTACGAGCCCTACCTATTTTGGAGAGTGGGTTTCATGTACATAATCATCCATATTGGAAAAACATGAACCTACGAAGGCAGGTAGTTATAAGAAAGGTAGACTTTATATAAGGACCCCTTAGGTCAATCCCTTACCTCCAATCTCATTTGGTGCTAAGTCATCATCCCACAAGATACATATATATATATATATATATATATGAATGAACATGCTTGTCATAAATATCGTACGTCATTTTAAGTCATCATGCACATGTGGGCTAAAAAGTTAAATCATAGTTCAAACATGATTATATGCATAGGAATAACTCATTAACATCTTGTACATGATGGTGTATACACACTCATAAGTGCTTAAAGCCAAAACTTAGCCATCATTGTGATCAAAATCATGTCATAATTGTAATTTCCTAGAAACCATGTTCATAATCATAATTAGTAACCAAACCAATATCATAAATCTCATAAAAAGTCTTATTTATGCATGCTCATGGCATGAGAAGAGGGAGTAAAGCATAGGTAAATGAAATTCATACTTAAACATGATAATAAGATGGAAACATGCATAATCCATGAAGAAATAAACAATTGAATCATACTTGAAACTGCCTATGCACAAATTCAAAGTTAAAAGGGACATGCAAATTCAAATATCATGAAATCCATGTAAATCAATAGAATACGACTTAAATCATGCTAAAATCATCAATTGAAATCAACCCATATCATAATTTCATCAATTTGAGGCTAAAACATGAAACCCATATTCAAATCATACTTTAAAGTCATGAAATAGATTAAAAAGATTTTAGGCTCCAAGGTTTTGAATTGAAACCAAGGATGAAACCATATCTTGATTAGATTAAGAAGTTTGAGAAGAATTTAGCTTGAATATGAAACTCCAATTGAATCTTAGCTTGAATCTTTGAAGATGAAACTTGGAGAGTGTTTTTAGGAATTAGATTGTAAAAACTAAGTGTTAGGATTGAATGAAGTATTAAGAATAGAATAGGGGATGATTTAGGCTTAAAGGAATGCATAAAAGTCTTAAAAATCCATTCCTTAATGAAAATGAGTAAAAAAATGAACTGGCACCTCCACGGAGGGGTTCATGGACCGTGAAAGTGTTCGTGAAAAGCACCCTCTCATCGAGACGGTACTTAGACAATGTGAAAGTGGCCAAGTGTCCCTTTAGGGACCATACTACTGTCCGTGGTGAGGTCCATGCACCGTGGTGTGTGCCCGTTGAGGCATACTTGGTTAAGCCACATGAAAAGGTGGCCAAGGGAATCTTCACGGGCCATACCACCATTCTTAGTGTGGTCTATGAGCCATGGTGTTTCCCGTGGTGGCATATCTGGTCAAGGCCACCTCAAGAAGTGGCCAAGGGTCCCTTCATTGATCCACAGGCCATGAAGGGTTTCGTGAAAGGTCACCCTGGCCCCAAAATTTCTGAAACTAATTTTCTAGCAATGATAAGGCCTTACGAAGTCTGGATCCTTAGTACACAATATATATATATATATATAAGCATATTCATTTATACAGTCTCATTAGTTCCACAAATACCAAGGAATCATGATCAATAAGAGTAGTAATTCATCTCATACATGTTCAAATATCAATAATTAACTCAATATTTTGCTTATAATCTAATCACGAGTGAGGTGCAGAATAATACAATGCAATGACACATGCTGACCTATGATATACATTAACTGATCATCTCAAGCCAAAATATATAGGGGTCTCACATAGACCATGTATTCGTCGAAAATGATCTCGCAATATCACATGTCAGAATATGACCTCGACCTCCATAAATAACCTTGACCATCGAAATATGACCTCGGCAATATCACAACCGATAGAAATCTCAGCCCTAAATATCAATATCTCTCTCAATAACCTTGAATGATAGAGACTTCGGTCCCAAATAATCAATATCACTCTCTTATCCCATTTCCACAATCTAATGCAAATGAGCACACACATAAAAGATAAGTGAATGAGATATGGAACACATGATGTCATACTTTATAGCTCAATAGAATGCTACTCAATGTAGCTCAATAATTACCTCATTACTCATTAATGATCAACTTACAACACGTGCATCATTTTTCGTATACAATTTTCACATTAACACATCAAGTAATACATCCCTAATAATGCCTCTTCTCATTCCACAATCCATTTCATGTAATTACACCTTTCAATCAATTCATATTTCATCTCAATCAAACAATTAAGAAAAACAAGGTTCAACACATTTAATCATAGGTTAAAAATACACTTGCCTTAGCCAAAAAGTCATGACCAATCCAAAGATGGAGCTTTTTCCTTTCGATTATACTCCAAAGCACCGCAATCTAGTTGAAAATAAAATCACATTCACAATTTGAAGCAAATGACACTGAAATCATGCAATTCGAGAAAAAAGAGTAAAATGGTCCAAAATTTCAATATCGAAAAAATAAGACAAAAATCTAGAAATTTTTCATAAAAATATTTTTTACGATTTTAGGAATCTAACGGCGAAAATATTTTGAAAAAGGAGTCAAAATAAGCTCACAATCACCATTCTTCTTTTGAAAAATTAAGTTCATGAAACCCCCAAAATTCTCAATGGAAATCCCCGATTTTGATGTTAAATCATAATTTAATCAATGAAAATTCAAGAAGAGAGTTGAAAATAGCTTACCCAATAATATTTTCATGCAAAAACCCATCACTTAAGAATTTACACTATTTCAGGTCCTAAATGTACTCCATGAACGCGGAGAGTGTCCCATGCATGCGGAGTTCACTGACCCAATGCTCTGCAAACGCTGAGATCACTTGGCCAGTGCTCTAAAAAATGCGGAGCCTCTTTTGCAAATGCAGAGGTCAGGGAACCTACATTTCGTGAATGCGAATAAGGGCCAAAAACGCGAAACATGATGCTTCAGGCACCAGATAACAAATATTAGCATTGACACAAATCACAAAATCACGGAGTAAATCTTCAAAATTCATTTGGAACTCAATACACACAAATCATATGTCCAACCCTACTATATTCGACATTCCAGACTCAATGAAATTGTCAAAATTCAAATATGAGATCTCCTTGACTCGAAATTCGATAAATCACAACTAAATTAATTTAAGACACTTGAAATACTAAAATGCTATAGGATCACCTAAAAGTTTTGACGAAACTCATTCTAGCTCTAAAATCACTTCGTGGGATCAATGGAACCATCTTTAATTTAATTTGAGCACTAAAACTCAAAATGTTGACCTAAGTCAAATTTTAACTCAATTTCTAACTTTGGACCTAAAATCCACATAACAACTTTAAATCTGATTTCGATAATTTTTCTAGACTAATTTCCATTTTTCAGGACTGATGAGATTGACAGAATTTCCTTTCGAGATTCAAATCTTTAGATGACTTAAAAATTTAAAATTAAGTAACTTAAGCCTTTGAAACTCAATTCTTTAATAAAATCTCAACTTTTTACAAGATTTTTTAAAACTAGCTTTTCAAACCAACCAAACATGACTCAGGGCAACTATCGCGAGGGGTAAAATAGTAATTTTACCAGAAATATAAAAAATAACCTTTAGAATCATTACATTATCCATTACTAAAAACCATGTTTATTCTCGAACATAAGGCAAAGAATATCTGAAGCCTAAAAAAATGAGGATAATGGACCTACATATCAAACTCGGTATCCCAAGTAGCCTCTCTCACAGGCCGGTGCCCACTGAACCTTCACTGAAGCTATCTTTTTGGTCTTTAGCTTCCTAACCTGCTTGTCTAAAATGACCACAAACCCCTTCTCATAGGTCAAATTTGGACCCAACTCTACCTAATCAAGGAAAATCACTCATGAGTCTCATCTAGGATGTAATGTCATAGCATCAAAATATGAAACACTGGATACATAGAAGATAGACTAGATAGCAAGGCAAGTCTATAGGCCACCTCTCCTACTTGCTCTAGAATCTCTAAAGGGACAATGTACCTAGGGTTGGGCTTCCCCCTCATCCCAAACCTCATGACCCCCTTCATGGGAAAAATCCTTAACCATACCCGGTCACCCTCCATGAACTCTAAGGATCGAACTCACCTAACATCATAACTCTTTCGACAACTCTGGGCTGTCAATAACTGACTCTGAATCAAATGTACCTGCTCTATGACATCTCTAAGCAAATCATTATTGAGGCTATCCACCGCAACAGAGTCAAACTAACCTACGGGTGATTTATATCTCCAACCATATAAGGCCTCAAAAAGAGCCATCTAGATGCTAGAATGATAATTGGTGTTATAAGAAAACTTTGTCAAGGGCAATTATTGGTCCCACCTAGCACCAAAGTCAATAATACATGCCCGGAGCATATCCTCTAGAACCTGAATAGTCATCTTGAATTACCCATCTATCTGAGGGTGAAATTCCATACTCAAATCTAACTGAGTGTTTAATCCATGCTGCAGGGCCTTCCAAAAGTAAGATATTATCAAAGAACCTCAATCGGATACAATAGAGACAAGTACCCCATGACACCTAACAATCTGACATCAAAGATAAGCTAACTTCTCTGTCCTATGCTTAACCTTGACTAGAATGAAATGAGCAAACTTAGTCAAATGATCCACAATCACCTCGATGAAGTTATAATTGTCCACAGAGGTGGGTAAATACACCACAAAGTCCATAGTGATCCGCTCCCACTTTTATGTAGGAACGAGCATCCTCTGAAACTCACCTTTAGATCTATGGTGCTCATACTTAACCTGCTGACATGTCAAACACTTATACAGACATTTGATGATGTCCTTCTTCATAACACACCACCAATAGTGTTGACTCAATTCATGATACATCATCGCTTTCCTCGGGTGGATAGAATATCTAGCATAATGAGCCTTCTCAAGTATCAATGTGATCAAAAGTCACCCATATTTGGTATATAAATCCGGCCCCCAATCCTCAATATACCATTGACATCAAACACGTCCTCCTTGGCCTCACCCCTAGCCTCTTTGTCTCGAATGAGTCACAATCTCTCATTCTCAAATTGCCGCCCACAAATTTGATCCATCAAAGAAGAGTGGGCCTCTAAGAAAGCAAGCACACCACCCTCATCGAAAAGCTGCAATCTTACCAATCCATTAGCCAATCCTTGAACATCTCTAGTCTAAGGTTGCTTCTCAACTTGGATAACCGTAAGACTCCTCATACTAGAAGCCTTTCTACTCAAAACATTTCTCGGATGGTATAGGATAGTTAAGTCACAATCCTTTAGAAGCTCAATCCCTCGTATGCCTCAAATTTAAGTCCTTCTGCTGAAGATATACTATAAGTTGTGGTGATCGTTGAATATTTCACAATGGATCACATACAAATAATGCTGCCACGACTTCAAAACAAAGATAACCGCTGCCAACTCAAGGTCATGGGTAGGATAATTATTCTTATGAGACATAAGAAATCACCTTCCCTTTCTACATCAATACACCTCCTAACCCAAGTCCAAATGCATCATAATACACGGTGAAGTCAATACCCTCCTCAGGTAAAGCTAAGACAGGTGCAGTAGTCAACAAAAACTTGAGCTTTTAAAAGCTCTCCTCAAACTTATCTGACTAATGGAATGCCACATTCTTCTAGCTGAGTCTAGTCAATAGGGCCACTATAGTATAGAAATCCTAAACAAAACACCAATAGTACCCAATGAAACCTATAAAGTTATGAATCTCTGTGGAAAATGCCTAACATGGTCGACCTTGGTCTTGGAATAAATAAAGATGTCATCAATAAATACAA
>JBCEWC010016878.1:0-12838 GCA_038996855.1 Solanum aculeatissimum
TTTTATATGATATCCTAGTTGGCAGCTTAGGTGGCGGAATTAGTGCCACATGGTTTGCCACATGTGTGTTGTTAACCTTTGAGGGGTATTTGTGGTCTCTTAAGATAACGGCAGGGGTAATTTTGGTCCAAAAATCTAACGGAGGGTATAAGTGGTCTATTTTGCATAGTTCAGGAGTAATTTTGACCATTTTTCGTTTTTTAAATCGTAGTGATGGTACATATTAAATTGTTTATTATCTTAACCATAACAAGTGAACATTCTACTAAAAGTGAGGCTCTTATGTGACATTCTAAAAATAAATTAAGAAAAATTATTTGATTCATGTCAGTATTGAAAAAAGAAATCGAGATGACTGGAACAGTTTTCTTAAAAAAAATTATAAAAATTAATATGGTATAAACATCTTAAAATACTCCATTGAACACTACACTTTCTTGTGACTTTATATATTAACCATACTTATCGTTGATAATAACTTTTCAATTAGTCGAAACATTGTGGTAATAAGTATAATTTTATTCTTATATAGAGTCTTGAGTTTGAGATCTAAGAGCATAATCATCTTTAGTAGATTGAGTTTTAATTATCATCAAAGTGGAATGTTTTAACAAAATTTCAAATTAATTGAACCTTACACCAAATTAGAAACCAAAACAAAATTATGCCAATTTCCACTTTATTTAGTGCATAATGTGATGTTGATCAATTTGACATTGTGATAATTAGTGACGTTACTTAGTTGTAAAGTTGGTATAAAAATAATCAGTCAAAATATATAAGGTGTGTTAACAATGGTATTTTTCCTGCCAACGAGACTTCAATTTCTACGTCAAATGTTATGTCAAATACTAATCAAGTTTTGAGCTTATTACAACGCCCCTTATTTCCTCCAGCTTACAGGCCCAATTTGCCAACTTAGCCCAGACGTGTTTTATATTTCTCCATATAAATGTTAGAAAGTATATGTATATAGCATAGTATTCTTTTACAGATTCTTCTAAAACTCGTATAGGTGTACAAAATTAGTTCCAAAACAAATACGTTTGTTAGCAACTATTCTTATTTACACTTTAGTCCTTTGTAGTAGTATAAAGAAAGCACGGATGATTGAATGAAAGACAAAAAAAAATTCAATTCTTCTCTTCAGTCATTCTTTGTTTCTTTATGGTATCAGAGCTAATTTAAAGATCTCTCTGAATCCTTTATCAATATCTTTCCATGGCTGATGTAGTTACTAATCCCTCATCTGTTGCAGCTGGAATTACCACTGTTTTGGATCAAAGCAGTTCTTACTTTCTTACTTTCTTCATCCTTCTGATTCACTAGGAATGTCCTTGATGAGCTCAATCTTTGAAGAAAAAGGTTATGGTGGACGGAGAAGATCCATTCTTATTGCACTCTTAGCTAAAAACAAGTTTGGTTTCATTGATGGGAGTTACAAGGAACCTCTTACTACTAGTTTGGATCTGAAGCTATGGAACAGATGCAATGATATGGTAACCAGTTGGTTGCTCAACTCACTTTCTCGAGATATTACTAATAGCGTGATTTATTCCAAAGAAGCAGAAAAGCTCTGAAAAGACCTTGAGGATAGATTTGGCCAGTCCAATAAAGCCAAGATGTATCACCTACAAAAGAAAATGAGTGATTTATCTCAAAATTCAAGTAGTATTGCAACATATTACACCAAGATCAAGGCATTATGGGATGAACTGGACATCTTGAACATCAAAACTAACTGTTCTTGCAGTTGTGATTGTGGTGGAAAAGCGAAGATGGCAAAAACTCTGCAAGATGAAAGGCTCATGCAGTTCCTTATGGGACTAAGTGAGACCTATGCTCCTGTAAGGAGCACCATTCTGATGATGTCTCCCCTACCTTCTGTAAGTCTTGCCTACTCTCTTCTCATCTTGAATGAGAAGTAAAGAGAAATCTCTGTTTACTCTTATTCTGCGAGTGATCAATCATCCCTTTTGGTTGCTGATAACAATGGGCTTCCTTAGTACACTCAGAATTGACAGAAAGTTCATACCCCTGAGTACAGATCCAAGAAGGGTACCACTTATTTAACATGCTACTACTATAAGAAATCAGGTCATTCTGTTGACAAATATTTCAGGATCATTGGATTTCCTAACGATTTAAAATTTACTAAATCTGAGAACATAGAATAATGTTAGGAGCAATGTTGTGGTTCCTTCTGAGTCACCTTGTCATCCTAGTACTCTTCCTAACTTTATAGGATATGGTGAAAACTGTTAGTGCTAATATTCTTTAATTTTGATGATGATCACTTGTAGGAATCAAACCAATGGAAATTCAGTACATATGGTGGAAACAACATACAAAAGAAAATATAATGGACTGCACTTGAAAGAAATAAATTTGATGAGATCAGTCCGGATCCTATGACTACGGAATAGAAGGAAAGCAATAAATTTGATGAGATTGAAAATCAATCAAGGATCACAATCAGGAAGAAGTCAACAAATCAAGAATCAATCAAGCAACACAAAACATGAAGGAATCAGTAAATCAATCAAACAAAGATTGAGTCAAGAGAATAAAATCTACAAGATCAGAAAATCAAGCAAACAAACAAAATTAAACATGTGGATATTATTTTGATTGATGACTTTACAGAAAACAAGTTCAAAAGGATGAAAGATTTAATACTGAAACAAATTCATCAAGAAGATCCAGGAAGTGTCGAAATCAGTGAAAGATTTAAATCAAGGAGATCCAGAAAATCAATTAAGTGCGCCTGATTTAGAAAAAGAATCAATCAACCAAGTAATCAGGAAATAGATCATTGCCTATCCTAAAGCCTTATCTTTATCCTTAGAAAAGAGAATCACTATTGATTGATTCCAAGGATCAAATCCCTTGGGATGTCATCTCTTCAAATAAAAGGAGGCATCCAGATATCTAAAAAAATATACAAGCCTACGTAATCAATATTTTCTTCAAGCTCTTCATCTTTAAGAAAAATATTGTAATTCATTTTTTATTTACTGTGTAAGAAAAAAAAAGAGAAAAGAAGAAAACAATTTGAAAGAAAGGATTATATCAAAAGAGAAAAAAAGAGAATAGTTTAAGTTCAAATTTCTGTAATCTCACTTTCAAAGGCTTGAAGAGATATCCCTTGCAACCCAAGGGGACTGGACGTAAGATACACTTTGGATCCCAACCAATATAAAAATATCCGGTGTTGAATTTCCTTTTACGCACTTAAATTTCTGCCTTTAATTTTCTCGGTCCTAGTCGACTATTGCTCAAACTAGTTGACTAACTAGCAACAACTTTAAGTGAAAAATGAAGAAAATTCAATTCACCCCCCCTCTTGTACTTTCAATTGGTATCAAAGTCTGATCTCACTACACTACTGTCTAACCACAGGTGAGAAAAGATCATGGAAAATCAACATCACACTATTGGTGCTTTGTTTCAAGAGAGAACCTCTCAAACCGACATCTCTACTTCAATGGGAAGCACTTCTTTCTCTGGAAAATAAGAATGAAAACATTCATAAAGTTCTATGATGTCAAGGTCTGGAGAGTTATCAAACTTGGTGACATCCCCATTCCTCTAGCTAAACCAACAATTGAGAGTTAGTCAATCTCTGAAAGAAGCCAGAAACCAGTCATACCTAGTCTGGAGAACTACACAAATGAGCAAATGGAAGTTATTCAAATCAATTCCAGAGCAACGAATGTTCTCTACAATTTCATTAGTGGAGAGGAATATGAAAAGATCTCTAGTTGTGAAACTGCCAAGAAAATGTGAGACAAATTGGAAGTCACCTATGAAGGAACTAACAAGGTCAAGAAAATAATTGTCAGCCTTCTTGTAAATGAGTATGAGCTATTCCAAATGAAGGAAGGTGAATCAGTTGAAAGCATGTTTGCTCGCCTCAACAAGATCATTGGTGAACTCAAAGCGACTGGAAAAGAATATCCTCCCATTGAACATATTAGAAAAATCCTCAGAAGTCTGCCTCCTCAATGACATACCAAAGTTGTTACCCTTGAAAGCATGGATCTTAATAACCTCATATATGATGAAGTTAGGGATGATCTGATCGCATTTGAGAAAATCCATCTCAACAAAAAAGGGAAAGATGATAATAAAAAAAATCGATTGCATTCAAAGTCTCTAATGAAAATCAAGAGGATCTAAATGAAGATGAAATTGTGCTAATCACTAAATCAGTAATGGAGACCTACAGGCAACAGAAATCAACGAAGAGGTAAGCAAAACTTTTTTAAAAATAAACAAATTAGTAACTTCAACAAAAATGATGGTAGGTGCTATGACTGTGGAAAATTTGGGCACATTGCAAGTGAATGTCCTGAAGCCAAAAGGAAATACTTTCAAGGAAAAAATAAAAACAGACTTCAGCATCTAGAGCAACGAAGACACTTCTAAATATGATCAAGAAGAATCTGAAAATGTGTGCTTCATGGCAATTGGTGAAACTAGTCGGGTAAAAAATAATTTTTGCAAAAACTGTTCGGAGTTGAGAGCTCTACTAGATCGAGCCATTATAGACTTAAAAAAATTCTTTGAGAATATTAGATATATTCAAGATGAGAAAAATGCTTTAAAAATCAAACTTGAAGTTTCTGCTGTTGAAAGAGATCTCCTGGACGAAGAAAATTCTGATCTTAAAAATCATTTTAAAAATGTGCAAAATTGTTTTGGTCCTAACAAATCTTATAAGTCCACTAGTTCTCAAAGTGAATATTTTAGTTTTTCTAGCTGAGACAAATCTAGTAAAAACTCTTGTCATTATTGTGAAAAATATGGTCACACCTATTCCAGATGCAGATTTCGTCACTCAAAGCCATCTAACATGGTTTGGAGAATTAAAGATACTACTAACTAGAAAGGACCCAAAAATACTTGGGTACCTAAAAATCAGAATTGATCTCGTTTTGCTGGAACATCACACTAAATCTAAAAAAAATGGTATCTTGACAATGCGTATTCAAATCACATGACTGAAAATAAATATTTGTTCAAATCTATTGCAGATTACGAGGGTGAAAAAATTTTCTTTGGAGAAAACTCCACTGGAACTGCAATTGGTATTAGTACTATTTCATTCAATGAATCATGTGATATTACTAATGTTTATCTTGTGAAAGGGTTAAAGTACGATTTGTTAAGTATCAGTCAACTATGTGACTTTGATCTGGAAGTAAGATTTTAAAAAGAAAGGATGCAATATTAAAGACAACACTGGAAAAAAAATTCTTCATGGGAGTAGAGATAAAAATATGTATATCCTTGACTCTGTCAAAGGACCAACTGAATACATTTGTCTAGCCTCTATATCAGAAGATCCATGGATCTGGCATAGAAAATTGGGACACGCTAGCATAAGACTCATTTAAAAACTTGCTCGACTTGATCTGGTTATTGACCTACCAAAGATGGACTATACCAAGGATCACATCTGTGACGCATGTCAACTAGTAAGCAAACTAGAAACTCTTCTTTAATTAAAGATATTGTTTCTACCATAAAACCTCTGCAGCTCCTTCACATGGACCTTTTTGGTCCCACTAGAACTGCTAGTATTAGAGGAAAAAGGTATGCTTTTATAATTGTTGATGATTATTCTCGTTTTACTTGGGTAATATTTTTGGCTAACAAAGATGATACCTTAAAATTTTTTGATTTCTTTTGTAAGAAAGTTCAAAGAGAAAAGAGGTACTATATTACCTCAATTAGAAGTGACCATGAAGGAGAGTTTGAAAGTAAAGCATTTGAAAGTTTCTGCAATGAAGAAGGATATGATCACAACTTCTCAGCTCCATGAACTCCTCAACAAAATGGAGTTGTTGAAAGAAAGAATCGGACTCTACAAGATATGGCTAGAACCATAATATGTGAGCATGCCCTTCCTCGTCATTTTTGGGCTGAAGCAGTAAGCACCGCATGTCATATTCTCAACAGGTATCTTATTAAACCCATTCTGGAAAAAAACTCCTTATGAGTTATGATATGGGAAGAAACCAAACATTGGTTATTTCCATTCTTTTAGCTGCAAATGTTTCATCCACAACAATGGTAAGAAAAATTTGAGTAAATTTGATCCCCGCAGTGATGAAGGTATCTTTCTTAGTTACTCAAATTCTAGTAGATCTTACAGAGTTTTTAATAAGTGTACGTCTTCTATAGAAAAGTATGTTCATATTGTCTTTGATGAATCTAATCAATCATTTGAGAATAGGTTCTGATGATGAAAATATTACTAACTTTCAAAGTGTGGTGATTTCCTCTAAAGAAATTATAGAAAATGACCAGTCAACAAATGGCAATGAGAGTCGACTGACAACAGATCAGTTCCAAATGAATGGAGGGGTGAACCTGATTACCCAAAGAAGTTCATCATTAGAAATGTAAGCGATGGAATGAGAACCAGAGCTTCAAGCAAGAAAAGTGTTAATATAGCACTCATTTCCCAACTAGATCTAAAAGGATTGAAGAAGCATTGAAAGATAGTGACTGGGTCAAAGCAATGAAGGAGGAACTCAATCAGTTTGAAAAGAATCAAGTCTGGACCTTAGTTCACAAACCTGAAAATATTTCCATCATCGAAACCAAATCAATTTTTAGAAATAAACTGAATGAAGATGAAAAAGTAATCAGGGACAAAGCAAGACTGGAAGCCCAAGGATACTCTCAACAGGAGGGAGTCGACTATGATGAGACTTTCGCTCTTGTTGCAAGGTTACAATCTATTCGTATTCTCTTAGCATATGTTACTTTTAAAGGTTTTAAACTATTTCAAATGGATGTCAAAAGCACCTTTTTAAATGGTTTTATAGAAGAAGAAATTTTTGTAAAACAACCCCCTGATTTTGAACATCCTAAATTTCCTCACCATATTTTTAAACTTTCTAAAGCTTTATATGGACTCAAACAAGCTCCTAGGGCTTGGTATGATCGTCTAAGTAAATTTTTTGCTAAATCATATTTTTTATCGGGGAAGTATTAACACTACTCTTTATTAAAAAAATCATCCTTTGATAATATTATTATTAAAATTTATGTTGATGATATTATTGTTGGAAGTACTAATGATGATTTGTGCAAGGAGTTTTCCAATCTAATGTAAAATGAGTTTGAAATGAGCCTAATGAGAAAGTTAACATTCTTTCTGGGACTGCAAATCTTTCAATCTGATCAAGGCATCTTCATTTGCCAAAGTAAGTATTCTAAGGAATTAATCCAAAAAATTGGAATGGATAATAATGCAAAGCCTATCAGTACTCCCATGATTCCATCATGCAACTTGGATCTTGATCCAAATGGTAAGGACGTTGATGAATCCAAATACAAAGGTGATAAAGTTGATCAAAAAAGTACTAGTGGATTTTGTAATCTTAGAGAATCCTTGAATATTGTTCCAAATTTTTTAAAAGTTATTCCTTGTTCATTTATTGACTCATTTTTCTTAATTATGTATACTGTCCTTATATTGTTACTTTTTTTTGCTATTTTATTTTGAACTCTCTTTTGTTTGGACTGTTTATGTGCCTTGAAATATTAGTATCTATATATTGTGCTCTATATTCCTACCTTGCTGCTTGTTGCCTGGTTATTTCATTTTTGCTGATGTCAAAGGGGGAGAAAGAATAAAAAAGAAGAGCGCTAGAAAGTCGACTATATGTTGGTACTGATTCAGGGGGAGAACTACAAAACAGTATTGATAAAGGGGGAGAATTAAAAAGTCAACTTTAAATAACAGGGAAGTCGACTCATTATTACTAAAATTGTCATCATAAAAAAGGGAGAGATTGTTAGTACTAATATTCTTTAATTTTGATGATGATCACTTGTAGGAATCAAACCAATGAAAATCCAGTACATATGGTGGAAACAACATAAAAAAAGAACAATGGACTGCACTTGGAAGCAATAAATTTGATGAGATCAGTTCAGATCCTATGACTACGAAATAGAAGAAAAATAATAAATTTGATGAGATTAAAAATCAATCAAGGATCACAATTAGGAAGAAGTCAACAAATCAAGAATCAATCAAGCGACGCGAAACCAAAAGGAATTAGTAAATCAATCAAACAAAGATTAAATCAAGAACATAAAATCTACAAGATAAGGAAATCAAGCAAACAAGCAAAATCAAAGATCTGGATATTATTTTGATTGATGACTTTATAGGAAACAAGTTCAAAAGGATGGAAGATTTAATACTGAAACAAATCTATAAAGAAGATTCAGGAAGCGTCAAAATCAGTGGAATATTTAAATTAAGGAGATCCAGAAATTGAATTAAGTGCGTCTGATTTGGAAAAAGAATCAATCAACCAAGTAATCAAGAAACAAGTAAGGAAATGCTCAATTGAAGAATCAATCAGCATCAAGATTCTCTTTGAAGACAGATCTGCGCAAATTTGGAAAAGATCAGATCATTGTCTATCCTAAAGTCTTATCCTTATCCTTGGAAAAAGAAATCACCATTGCCTGATTCCAAGGATCAAATCCCTTAGGATGTCATCTCTTCAAATAAAAGAAGACATCCAGATATCTAAAAAAAACATACAAGCCTATGCAATCAATATTTTCTTCAAGCTCTTCATCTTTTAGAAAAATATTGTAATTCATTTTTGATTTACTGTGTAAGAAAAGAGAGAGAGAAAAGAAGAAAATAATTTGAAAGAAGGATTGTATCAAAAGAAAAAGAAAAAAAAGGAGAGAGTAGTTTAAGTTTAAATTTTTATAATCTCACTTTCAAAGACTTGAAGAAATATCTCTTGCAACCCAAGGGGACTGGACGTAAGATCCATTTTGGATCCCAACCAGTATAAAAATATTCGGTGTTGAATTTCCTTTTACGCACTTAAATTTCTGCCTTTAGTTTTCTTGGCCCTAGTCGACTATTGCTCAAACTAGTTGAGTAACTTACAAAAAATTTAAGGAAAAAGGGAAGAACATTCAATTCATTCCCCCCCCCCCCCCCCTTGCACCTTCAGAAATCAACTCACTCAGGAGCAGTCTTCCCAATTGGTTCATTTGCTCAATCAACCAAAGGTTGTGCCTGTTAATCCAAGTGCAAATTATCCTGGTAATGTCTCATTTTTCTGCCTTCTCTCTTTTGGTTCTAGCTCTTGGATCCTAGATTCAGGGGAAACTCAACACATGTGTTTTGATTCAAGTATTTTTTTTAATCTCAAACCTCTCACTTTCGCCATTAATGTTACCCTGCCAAACACCTTCCAGATAAGAGTGACACATGCAGAAAATGTTACCTTATTTCCTAATTTTATCATACACGATATTATTTATGTTTCATCTTTCAAGTTAAATCTTTTATCAGTGCATAAGATTTGCACTCAATTAAGTCGTCTAATCATTTATTTTCTCAACTAAATGTGTGTTGCAGGGCCCTCTAGTGAAGAGACATCTGATTCTTGGTGAAGCTAACAGTGGTCTATATTAACTGTTTACTTCCAGTTTTCAATCTAGCAGCATTCTCAAGAGAGTTGAAATTTCTTTTTCTAGTCATAGTTTTTTTCCTTGTAATTCCTTATCTAGTTCAGTTACTGTCAATGCAAAGTCTGATGTTTCTCTCTGGCATGTAAGACTAGGTCACGTGCACCTTTCTTCAATGAAAATCTTAGTTTCTTTTTCTTTAAATGTGATTCTGATCATGTATGCCATATTTGTCTTCTTGCTATACAAACAAGACTTCCCTTCCCTACAAGTCATACCAAAATCAAAGTTATTTTTGAACTTGTTCACATTGATACATGGGGATCTTACAAGGATTAAACCTATAATGGATTTAGATATTTCCTTACCATAGTGGATGATTTTAGTAGAGTTATCTGGACTTCTCTTTTGAGTACTAAAGCCAATGTTTTTCCCTGTGCTGAAATAATTTTTATTCATGGTATAAAGGTAATTCAATACCCAAGTTAAGTCAACCAGGTCTGATAATGCTTTAGAATTTTAGAAGGGAATCATTGCTTCTGAATTTCTTCTTTCTCAAGGAATTTTACACCAAACATCATGCATTTCTATCCCGCAACAAAATGAAATAGTAGAAAGAAAACATTGACATCTCTTAGAAACTTCCAGGGCTCTTTTATTTCAGTCTCGGCTTCCTATTTCCTATTGGGGATATTATGTTATCACAACCACTTTTCTTTATCAATAGATACCCTTCAAGGGTTCTCAATGGTAAGACTCCACATGAAATTTTGTTTGGTACTCCACCTAAATATGAATTTCTGAGGACTTTTGAGTGTTTATGTTATGATGCTACTTTAGCACACAATAGATCTAAGTTCTCCCAAGAGTTAGTTCTTGTGTTTTTCTAGGATATCCTCTAGGAAAAAAGGGTTATAAATTGTTATCCTTATATACTAATAAAATACTTGTATCTAGAGATCGATGTGAGATTCCATGAATTTATTTTTCCTTACAAGTCCAAATTACCTCCTCCTCCCATTTTCCTTCTTCCTCCTCTCTTCCTGATCATTTTTCTGTCCCTACACCCTCTAATCCTGAACCTTCCTATTTTCAATCTATTCTAAATCCTTCAACGAGTTATAATTTGGATAATCAAGAACCTTCCTCCTCTCAACCTGATCCTAATTTTTCCTCTCCTATTTCTGATCTCAGAAGAACTTCTAGAACTCACAAGCAGCCAACCTATTTATCTTATTACTATTGTAACAATGTATTCTTAATTGATCTCACTTTTCTTGTTTTACTTTTCCTATCAAGCCACCTATTTTTCCTATTATTGCTCTTTCTCCCTCAAATCAACATATGGTCAATTTTATTTCTTTCATTTTTGAACCTAACAACTATGCACAGGCTTCTTTGCACCTAGATTGGCAAGTATCCATGGTTAATGAGATCGATGCTTTGATTGTCAACCAAACTTGGGATGTGATCTCATTGCCCATGGGTAAATAGATTTTACCTTGTAAGTAGGTGTATAAGATAAAACATAAATCTAATGGGAGTATTGAGAGACTAAAGGTTAGATTGGTTGTTCGAGGTGATATACAGAGACCTGGTATTGATTTTACTGAAACTTTTTCAGCTGTGATAAAGATAAGCACTATTAGGTGTCTTTTGGCTATTGTTACTAAGAAAGAATGATCTTTATTTCAACTAGATATGAATAATTCCTTTTTACATGATGATCTTGATGAAAAAGTCTACATGAGATTTCCAGCAGGCCTCGATGCTCCTAGTCCTAACCATGTGTCCAATCTAAAGAAGTCTCTCTATGGTTTAAGACAAGTTTCTGGATAATGGTTTGCTAGATTATCCGGAGCTCTACTTTTTAAAGGGTTTACTTCTTCACTTAATGATTATTCTCTTTTTTTCAAGAAATCAGGAGACCTTATATCTAACATTGCTATATATGTTGATGATATTATTCTGACAATCAATAATATCAATACAATTACACATTTGAAAAAATTTCTTGATGATGAATTTAAAGTGAAAGATCTGAGACACTTACATTACTTCTTGGGGCTTGAAATTTTTCATGAAGCTCATGGCTTGATCACCACTCAATGCAAATTCACCCTCGAACTTCTCTTAGAGTTTGATTGTGACCGTTTGCCTCTAGTTTCTTCACCATTGGACCCTTCCGTCAAATTGTCAATTGATAGTGGGGATCTCATTGCTAATCCAACTATTTATCATCGTATCATTGGTAAGCTCAATTATCTCACTCATACACATCCCGACCTCTCTTTTGTTGTACACCATCTTTCCTAATTTATGCAACAACCTCGTCTTCCTCACTTTACTACTGCATTGCGGGTCATATGCTATCTCAGATCAGATCCATGTCAAGGTCTGTTCTTTACTACAAATCCCTCAATTTTACTTCTTGCTTATTGTTACGTTGATTGAGGCTCTTGTGTCGACTCTCAAAAATCAGTTAGTGGCTTCTACATCACACTTGGAGGCTCTCCTACCTCATGAAAATCTAAAAACTAAGCAAACTTCTATATCTCTCTCGTCTGCGGAGGCCGAGTATCGTTCGAGTTGTTGTAGAGCTCGCTTGGCTCAATCGTCTTCTTCATGATTTAGGAATTCCTCCGTATCTTCCCATTCCGGTTCATTTCGATAGCCAGAATGCTATCCACATCACCAGTTACCTGATCTTCCATGAAAGGACCAAACATGTCAAGCTTGATTGTCATTTTGTTCGATAATAGTTTCTCGCCGGTTTAATCTCTCTCTTTTGTTCCAACCCTTCTCAACTTGCCGATCTCCTCACTAAGCCCTTGTCTGGGCCTTCTCATCACTCTATTTTGGACAAGTTGGGACTTGTTTCACTCCCCTCCAACTTGAGGAGGGTGGGGGTGTTGACAATGATAATTTTCCTGCCGACAAAACTTTGGATTCTACGTCAAATGCTAATCAAGATTTGAGCTTATTAAAATGCCCCTTATTTCCTCCAGCTCACAGGGCCAATTTTCCAACTTAGCCCAAACGTGTTTTATATTGGGATATTTACATAAATAATACATTATATATCAAATATTACTCTTTTTAGGGTACTTTTTTTTATCACAATCTATAACATCTTGTATTTATAAATTACGCTTTCTTTCTCTTCTCTTCTCTCTCTTCCTCTTTCTTTTTCTCTTTCTTTTCTTTTCTTTTCTATTTCTGCTCGTCCTTTTTTTATTTTTTCTTTATTTCCTTTTCTCTCTTTCTCCCTCCCTATTCAACTTATCATCTTTAATATTATATATTGTTATAAATTTTATTATTATTATTTTAATAAATATAATATATTTTCTAATAATGTAAAATT
>JBCEWC010016879.1:0-12838 GCA_038996855.1 Solanum aculeatissimum
GTTTCATAAAGAGTTTCACCATAACCATAATCATGCATATGCCATGAATGAAGATCAAGATCATGGGTAATGGAATTTAAAATTAATTTCACAGTTTGAAAGATAGTTCATCTTAAAACATATAGAAATCCATAAATAAGTCATAATACAAGTTACCCATGCTTAATTGAATCATGAAAGTAGACATGCAAGTTGATCAATAAGGGTTCTAATAATCATTCATGGATTCAAATTCAAATCATGTTTAAATCACCTAAAAACTACAACACTAAAGTTCCAACACTAATCTACAGCAATATCGGAAGAACCCATAACTTAATTGAAAGCTTAAAATCAAATTTAAAGAGTTAGGATTCATAGGGACTTTAAGGATGAAAGAGGATCCTTGAATCAAGTTCCACATACCTTAATTGCACCAATAAATTGCAAGGTCAAACTTAGTCAAGGTTGCCTTCCCTAAATTCTTCAAGCTTTCTTCAATGGAGGCCAAGAGGATTTTAGAATTTTCAAAGTGAGTGTAGGAGAGTTTGAATGGATGAATGAGGGTTTTGGGATTGATTTAGGGGTTTAGGAGACCTTAGGATACCAAAAAGCGGCTTAAGTAAATGTTAAATCACGAAATTACCCTTAATAAAATGGAGATTTTAACTGGACATAGGGCCAAACGGTTGCTACAGTGACCGTTTACTTGTCACACAGACCGTCTCACCCTCCCATCAAATGATACTTAGCCAATTGTTCCACGCGGACTCTCAGAGGACTTTCTGGACCACTTGATGAACACTTGAAAGGGTCTTCTAGAGGTCAATGGACCATCTCATGGTCCTGTGACCCATTCCTTATCCATCTAGGCTAGCCACAGCTTGACCAATCCACTATCCCACTTGACGGGACAGTCCCATGGACCGTCAAAGTGCACACGGACTGTTTAGTGGTCCGTGGCTTAGGACTTGTCTCATGGGGTGCTTCCTGTCCACCCCTAGCTCAATAGACCCCCACACGACACCCCACACGGACCGTGTCCCTTCCCTTAGCCACTTTTCTGAGCCTATCTCCAATGTCTTCCGAATTTCAGTAGTCCCACTATTTGGGCCATATCTTCCTCATACAAACTCCAAATCGAATGAAACCAGTTGCGTTTTGAAACTAACTCAAAGAGATTTGATTTAATATATAGGATACCATACGTGTTTACCACATAAAAAGTTATGACAGCTTGAATTACACTACCCAAACGGCCTCTCTAGGCCACCAACTGACCCGTTTTGCGTTTGACTACTTAAACTCAACCCGTGGCTACCAAAACTCAACCATTACCAGTAATACATCATATAAGGCCAACCATAAGGAGTTTTAAATTTTTTTTGGGTTGTTACAGTATCTATCTTGAGGAAACTCATTGGTGATCCAAACTCCATTGTCCCATTGGAAGATATGAGCATTGAAGAAAATTTGGCTTATGAAGAGGTTCTGGTTAAAATCCTAGACCGACAAGTAAGGAGGTTAAGAAACGAGGTTGCATCTATTAAAATACTTTGGAGAAACCAACAAGTTAAAGGTGCAATGTGGGAAGAAGAAACAAACATAAGAAAGTGATATTCTTATCTTTTCCACTCTACCTGAGCCTAAGGTACTATGTTTTTGTTGCCTTAAGACCATAAATTCTTGCATTTAAATTTTCTTAACATATATATATGTTTGGATGTTCATGGGATACTTTGGGTTAATATGTGAAGTATATGTTTTGAAATTTTATGAAAACATGTTTAAATTGCATTTTTGCATTTATGTTGGGTTGCTATCTGCTTCTATTACTCCTTAGAGCCTACGTTTAGCACATTTTGGGATGAATGTTCCCAAGTGGGGCCCCTTAATTAAGAGGTTACAAAGTGCAAAAGAAGTGCACTAAAAATATTGCAGGTGTAAGTATGATCCTCATTTACGACTCGTGGTTCAAACCATGGGTTGTAAACAAGGCTCATGGATGAGGTCAACCTAGGTGAGAAATTGACTAAGTGTGAGGGCCACCCACAAATGGACTTTATGATCCATAAATAGAACTCTGGACCATAGAAAGGGATCGTGGATTGGTTCCCTGACTTGATGGAAAATATAATTTTAAAAGTTGAACTATGAACAAATAGTATAACTCGTACTTTGTTTTATGGAGCATAGTTTGGTCTCATAGTTAGGGCCCTGAAGATTGGAATTTGCTAAGTATGGAAGGAAACCATGAGGGGGTTTATATGACCTGTATATCATTCTTTGAGTCGTAGAATGATGTCATATATTGACCTTCAAAGACTAAGTTTTAGAAGTTTGGAAAATTTAATAGGACAAAAGCTATAATACGGTTCATGGTTTAGTTTACGACCAATATTCAGGGTCATAGAGTAGGTCCCAAATGTTTTAATAAAGGTCATTTTTATCCATTCCTCGTACCCTAAGACCAAAACCATTTCAATTTGGACTATTTTCCCTCCTATATCAGACCGTAAACCCTCCCATTCACTCTCTTTCTCACCACACTCAAAAGCTCCTAAATTTGCTAAGGAAAGAAATACTCTCAGAGGCAAGGAAAAAAGGGCAAGGATAGGGTTACCATCCAAGAGATTCTTTGTCAAACTCATTAAGCCTTTCCTTAAGGTCATTTATAGGTATATGAGTTTGATTTATGGGATCCTTCTGCCTACAAAGTTCCTCAATGATTTCCTTTACCTTCTCTCTAAGTCCTTGAAATGATGAGTCCTATGAGCATGATGTAAATAATATTTTTATGATATATTTACATGTATTTAGATATTAATGATGTAATGTGAAGATATACCATGAGTTCCTATGACTAGTAAGTTGATTGCTATGACTTTATTACCTAGGTTGTTTTTCAATGTTGTTGTGGGTTGTTTATTCTTGGATTTAAATTTACATTTTTATCTTTAAATCATTTTATTTCAAGTCATTCCATAGGCTGACTAGGTTCATGATGAATTTTGTATGATGTTAAGGATAAGGACTAAAAGTACAGTTTTAGAGTCATATATATTGTCAAAGATGTAAGCATGTTGTAAATCTCTTTTGAGGCTTAAGATGGACCCTCAATGTGAAAGGACAATTCTCACTTGAGTGGATCCCAAGTTAATGAGCTAATCCTATACATCTCTACTTATGATTCTAAGTTATAACTGCATGACTATGCTTATGTTTTCTAAAGAATTTCGTGAGAGTAACTTAGCACTGAATGAGGCATTGAGGTGGGGTTCAGTAAGAGAACCGTAGTAGCGACCCCTTTCCCCATTAACTATGTGCCAACATAGGAGCTCTTGTTGGCTAGCCTAGTGAATCCACAGAAGTCTTGATGATAAAGAAAGATGTATGCTTAAGTTGATGAAATTCCACCCGGCAAGTGATCTCCCCGTACCAACATAGGGGGTTATGTTGGATTCCATGTAGCAGCTCATATGGTCTTATATATCGACTACGGTATTCTCTCACAAAGTGACAATTTGATTTCTTCATTCCATCACATGTGTTTTCATATGATACATTGATTCTTACCTCATATTGGGCTTTGTTCCTTGATCATGTTTAAATAATTTTGAACGTTAACATTACAATTCCATGCATGGAGACTTCTAAATTTTAGGATTTATGGTATTACAATTTCATGCATAATGATATTCTACTTTTATATTAGCATTGTATCTCACATAATTAGTACATTCCAACATAATTACACATATTTTGCCTACATGATGTCACTATTTAGGGACCGACGCTCCACCTCCTCCACCAGCACGTGGTTAGCTTTTGGATGAATAGATTAGTAGCTTTGGTAATCCCTTAGATAGGGGATTTCACCCTTTCTCTTCATGATTTGTACCTATGGGACATCTATGTATTTGTAGTTGTTCATTGGAGACTTTTACTTTCTATCTTGTTTTCATGCCTTTTGTACTCTAGGGGAACTGTGGTTGTGTTTTGGTCCCCGCTAAGTCTTAATGTATATTGCTATGTTTAGATGATAAAATCTTTAGTTGAGAAGTTATCTTTATTTCCAAATCTTTAATAGTTCCCTTAGTCTCATTCCCCACTTTTAATTCTGTATTTTTTATGTTTAATTACCTATGAATGCTACGATGCTAGGGTGAGGTTCTTCGGGTTCCACATTTGTTGTATTATTGCTAGTTTCCAAGCTTGGATTATCCCAAGAAGATTGATTTCTTAGAAGTGCCACTTGTTAGTAGAGGATTGGTCATTTATGTACCATAGTGGATATACTTAGGCATGCCAAAGTATACCTTGCCAAGTATTCTACCCCTTCCCTTGATGTAGGGGAAACAATGGTATTTCATGTTATAGCTCTCATGATTTATGTCGATTAATGGTAACTCTCACTCATGTTCATGATCTCTCAAAAGGTTAAATATTTTTCTCACAAAGGTTTATGGTATATTTTCTTTGACTCGTTGCTCTTATTATGATCATGATTTTCATTATGACCTATGATAATTTATAAGTTACGTGATTTATTTTAATGACTCATGAGAATCATTATAGTATTTATTTTCTCTCATGACTTCATTAAGGTTCTTAAAATGCTTTGATCATGTTCATGATTTACTATTACACAAAGATTTACTTATCATGTTTTCTAACTTAGTCATTTCCACATTATTATGTCATGCATTGTATTGCTTACATACTACTACATTCAAAGTAACAACACATATTTTTCCTATATTATTAAAATGTAGGATTAGATGCTCCTCATACTCTTTGTGGCTAGTTGGCTTAGTAGAACATCACTTAATTAGTAAACCCTCATGCTTCTGGGGATGCCCATCAATCCTACGATTTGATTGTTAGCTTGGTTTTCATTTGAGATATTTACTTTACTTTTGTTTAGCCCCCACCTATGTTAGTATAATAGAGGCATGTATATATAAGAAAGGTGCAAGTACATTTAATCGGACCTAAGCTCTACCCATATCATTTGATTTTATTCTAAGACTTACCTATTATTTGATTTCTATTATTGATTTACGTACCTTATGTATGCTTGATATGCTAAGATGTTTTGGTTGGGGTTTCTTTAAAAATCCTAATCGCCATGTCACACATAGGGCCTAGCTTGGGTCATTAAAAACTTGGTATCAAAGGATAAGGTTCAAGTATGCTAGGGAGTCTATTGTGCCGCTTCAAGTAGAGTCTTATTCAATGGTACGAAACATGCCACATCTATGAATAGTAAGCTATGGCCAATTTTAAGAATCTTCACTTCTTTTATGATTCATGTCTTGCTATAGAACATATCCTAAGGCTTCCAAGTTCTAACAATTATTCTTTGCACTTTTTAGAAAATGCCTCCAAGGATAGTACTCAAGAAAGGAAAGTATGTTCTAACGAGGATCAGGCTCCCTATGACCCTTTGGGAGAACAAGTAACAAATAAGGAGTTTTGAATCTCTTTTGCTATGTTGGCCCAAGCTATCTCAAATCAGAAAAACTAAAGTGTGATTACTCCTCCTCCTCATATACCTACCCTGGTAGCTAGAATGAGAGATTTTTCATGAATAGACCTTCTTGAGTTTTATGGCTCAAAGGTAGAAAACGATCTACAAGAGTTTATTGATGATGCGTATAAGGTGGTAGCCATTATGGGGATGTCCTCAAAAGAATAAGTTGAATTGGTGGCTTATCAACTCAAGAAAGTGGCCCAAGTATGGTATACTCAATGGAAGTCCAAAAATATTGTTGAAGGCCTTATTGCTTGGAAGGTGTTCAAAGTTGCATTTCTTGATCATTTACTTCCACTTGAGATAAGGAGAGCAAAAATGATGGAGTTCATCAACCACAAGCAAGTAGGTATGAGTGTGAGGTAGTATGCCCTCAAGTTCACCAAATTGTCCAAGTATGCTTCTTCTTTAGTAGCTAACCCTCGAGCCAGCATGAACAAATTTATTTTAAATGTTTTTGCTTTGGTTGTGAAAGAATGTTGAATCACCATTTCCGTGAAGAAAATGGATATCTCTCGGCTTATGACCTATGCTAAACAAATTAAAGAAGAAAATCTTAAGGAGGGTGCTAGGGTAGCTAAGCTGGCTCAAATCAAGGATGGTTTGTCTCTTTGCTAATGCTTTGGTGTCTATGAATAAAAAGAACAAAAATCCATATCCTATTTGTCAAAAGTGTGGTAAGATGCATACGGTGGAATGTGTTTCCATTGTAGATAGTTTCTATGAATCTGGGGAGATTGGATACAAGAGGAGAGATTGTCTGGTGGACGCTAGAAGTGTAAGGGAAAGAGCTTGGGTTTCTTCATCCAGTATGTATGAGTTTCCTTCGGTTCTGGTAATGACTGGTGAGGGTTGAGTTTTCCTTTATTGTGCCATTATGGATACCGAATCCAAGTGGGTGGGTTATTGTGTTGATGGGAGTGTTAGTTTCTCATGCCTATCCTTATGCATCTTTACTTTCAAACTTTATCACATCATTTTACATATTCATACTGATAAGGCTTAAATTGAATGATATTTGCTGCAGAAGTTTGAACAGTTCATGAAAATAGTGTTCAAGTTGCATTATCATGTTCATGATTGGTTGTTCATATATATTCTACTATACTCAAGCTAGTTTTCACCTCATTAGAGGATAAATTTTCTTAAGGGGGAGATAAGATAACACCCAAAAATTTAGCTAAGACCCAAGTCATTCTTTGTATGTATATAGACCCGAGACAAATAAATTCCATTTGTACATATATGTTTGGATTAATTCCTAAGGATTTAAAGTGTATTAGTGCCAAGACCCAATCCTAGGACCTAGTCATAACACGATAAATAAGAATTCTGAAACACCCTCATCCAAGCATCTTAGCATTTCATAAGCATTAATAAGGAAATTAAGCATCATAATACCAAGCAAGCAAAAATAAATATCAAAACCAAATCTAAGAATACAAGACAAGAACTTTCCCAATTAAAGGGGTCCATCATCTTTGTACAAAATAGGCATCTACTTTTCTAGATCTTGGCGGGGGTTGGAACATGCCAATGGCTCACCCTACACTAAAGAAAGAAAAATACAAAGAGTTTCAATATCGCTACATAAAAGCGTGAATGCAAAGGGCTTATTCCCGAAGCATGGGAACTAACCAATTGAATTCAATGTAGAATCCAAATCTAGCCATGGTAAGTAGGAATAAAATCGCCACCAGTCTCTATATTGTGATATAATATAGGACAAAGTATGTGTTAGTACATTGGAATTTACTAGTATATGGGATGCAATGCAATAAGAAACCACCATAACATAGTAAGCAAGATTCATGATTATATCAATGAAATAAGCACAAGAGATGATGAATGATCAATGCATATTTAACATATGAGTTGAAACAACATAAAACATTTAATTATCATATACATACTTATGTGAGAATAGGACCATAATAGACCAGAAGACCATACAAGCTACTACATGAAATCCAGTTATTGCCTCTACACTAAAGAAAGAGGAGTCAACTTGCCAAGGTAGAACTCTACCCCGCTAGGTGGGTATCATGAAATATAATTCTATATGTGGATACACTATCTAGGTAATATTGACAACATAATATGTAACAACTCAAAATTTTTCAAACTTCACAATGATTGGTCAAGGTTAGTGTTGGACTCTTCATGGTTGAATTTTGATAGTCATGGGTTGCATTTAAGTGTCCAGATTCAAAGGAATTATATTTGGCAGAAGGTTGTAAGGCTGGTTAGGAAACATGGACTTTGAAATGCCATATCTCTTGGTATGAGATGAACTGTGTAAGCCATTATATATCAAATCTAAGCTCTTTGAGTTATCTTTGCAACACAACTAGTTTCACTCAATTTAGAGTTCAGATGTGGAAGTTATGGCCTTTGCAATAAGACTGCCTGTATTTGGAAGTATGCTGGAAAAAGGATTCAGAGTGGAGTTAAAGTGAGGGACCAAAAACCGTTTGATGGTTCACGGTCTGTGGAGTGTCCCGTGGGTTGTTCCAGTGAGTTTCCTTGAGGTTTTAACGAAGCCCTAGACCGAGTGGAGCTCTACGGACCACTTCACGGTCTGTGCGAGCCTTCATGGTCCGTGAAGGTGTTCCGTGAAGTATTCCAGTGAGCTTGTCAAGGATCGGGGCTGGACTCCAGAAAAAGTGATAATCCATGGACCAGTACACAGTCTGTGTGCAGCCACAGAGTCCAAGAGACCCCCCATGAGTTGGTCTAGAAAGTTCCCCGAGATTTTAAGCCGAAGACGAGACCAAGTGTGGTCTCATGGACAGTTTCACTGTCTGTGGACCTGGAGACGACCTCTGGGAAGCCTTCCGTGAGGCCCTATTTTTGTGATCTTATTATTGCCTTTGAAAATTCTTTGGGACATGGCACTAACATCCAAGCTGAAGCTCATGCAGTAGCAATTGGTTTAAAATGGTGTGTCCAATTGGGTTTCACCAAAGTCCATATGGAAGTCGATACCGAAATGCTCAGCTCCTGGATCAATCATACCGCAAATCCTCCTTGGAAAATTCAGAGGGAACCAGACAGAATTCAATATTATAGGGCCCATATAATGGAATTCAAATGTCATCACATCTTGAGAGAGGCCAATCAAGTGGCGGATTCATTAGCCAAATACAGCCAGCAAATTAGCAATCCCCAATGCTTTCAGACTACCAACCAATTACCTAGAGAGACTAGAGCTTACTTGAAGATGGATAAGATGCAAGTGATGAACTTTAGAAGAAAACAACTGAAGAGAATGAGGAAACCTCCTTAGACAGTATCTCCTTGGTCGATGTGTCAGATGCAAGTGATGAACTTTAGAAGAGAATATCTGAAGAGGATAAGGAAATCTCCTTAGGCAGCATCTCCATGGTTGATGAGACAGGTTCTATTAAATTTCATTTTTACCTCTCTGTTTCGATTTGTTTTTGCAGGCACATCTTTAGAGATTCATCTCAAATAACAGATCATTGGACAATTTTCACTGTGATAGGTTTTTCTAATGATTCTATTATGTACGGGGAGAGTCTCCCTTATTTATGACTTTCTTAGTTGTACCTTATCTATATATGTTATGCGGACTAAGTTTAGCTCTCGTGGTTTATTATGGATTTCTTAGTTTTTTGTGTACGAGAGGAGTCCTCTCATAGGTGCTCCTAGACTTGGTTGGCTGTACAATAGAATATGGGGATAAACTGGCTATCCTTAGTAGGAAGGTAGGTTTATGTACCTTCATTAGGTGGAGGTAAGGTTCATGCCCCCCTCTGGTTTGTATTTTAATTTTTTTTTATTAAAAAAAAATACTCTTCAACACTCACCAAAATTCTATCAATCCTTTTGACCTCCATTGATTAAAGCTTGAAGAAATTTGGAGAAAATCATCTTTCTTGCAAAATTATCCAATTCTCTTGACTAATCCCAAGGTATGTAGGATTGATTCATGGATTCCCTTTCATCCATGAACACCCAAGAACTCTTTTCTTTAAATTATGAATTTAAGCTTTTTTTAATTATGGGTTCTTTAAATTTTGATGTATTCAATTGAATTGAGTTGTGGGCTATAGAAATTAGGTGATTTAAAGTTGATTTAAGGTTTAAATTTCATGAAGTGTAATGAAACTCTTGAAGGTCTAATGTGTATGTCCCTTTGATGGTTTAATATGCATGGGTAAATTGCATTATGCTTTGAATTGAGATTTTCTCATGAATTATGTTGAATTATCTATTGAATTATGGTTTAACGTTTGAATCCTCCATTAACCATGCACTAAATTCCTCATTCATGGCATATGAACTGAAGTATGGTTATTATGAAATTCTTGTTAAGGGCATAGCCCTCTTGTTATGATATGATATGTTAAGACTTGTGATCACATGGTCTCTTGTTATGGCTCTTTAAGCATTCTGGGTGCTTGCACCATTTTGATATGTTATGAAGGCTTGATATGATAAGTTATGTATATGATCTACTCCTATTGCATTGATATTAAATGATTTTGGAAATTCTTGTTGGCATTTTAGCCTAAGTATGGATATGGATTTGATAATGACATGATTTGCATAATGATGCATGGTTTTGAAAAGAATGTCAACCCTCTATTTTTAAAAGCTTGCCTATATATATATATGTATTTCGTGGGATGGGACTTAGCACCGAGGGATTGGAGTCAGGGTGGACTATCTCCAAGGGTCCATACTCCTTTCCGTCAAACCATGTGCCAATATGGGATTTTTCTCTAGATGGGATAACTTGTTATGATTCCCCTTGTTGAAGGGTGACTATGGATCTACCATGCAAGTAGTCCGAATCCAAGAAGTAGCTCGCTCGGGTTGCCTCTGTTATCGGTTGAGGTCACATCCATGCTATGATATGATTCGTAGGTTACATTTCATGCATCATGGAATGACATATTGTTATGATATACTCGTCTTTTGGCTATGTGCACTCCTTTCAAATCACTTGTCCCCTTGTCATCTCACTGGTCATATTATTATGTCATATGTATTGCATGCCCACATACTTGGAGCATATTATGTACTAACCCATACTTTTTGTCTACATGTTCTAACTATGTAGGGACTAGGGACGACCTCTATCTCCCGTTGGACGACGAGTGACATCTTTGAAGCTACTTGCTTATGGTGAGCCCTTTTGTTCAAGGGCAATAACTACTTTCTATCTTCCTTGTATCATTTTATTTTCCTTACTTTATGACTTGAGGGTGAGCCCGGATTATGTCGAGGCCCCGTTCTATCTTATGTAGAGGCTATGTTGGACATGTTAAACTCTTGCACGTTGTATTATATTTTGTTGAGATATTATGACTATTGGGATTCGATTATGGTAATGACGTTCCGATTATACTTATGATTATGTATTGGACTTGTGAATGCTGGGAAAGTTCTTATGTAGAAAGTCCCCTAACCCGGTATTCCCCTATAGCTTGAGTCCAAAGCCCCATTCTCTCTAGAAATATGTGCTATGTGTTTACTTTTCCGCGCTTTCGAACCGATAATGTGAGTAATGATGCTATGATGGCTTGATCAAGGACTTTTGGGTTCTTCTTTGCCATGTCACAGTTAAGCCCCACATCTGGCTCGTAACAAAGATTGTATCAAAGCCCTAGGTTTATAAATGATCCTCGGAGTCCACCATACCACGTCAATTAAAGTCTTGTTCATGGGTGTGATGTGCTCCATGCCTATGAATGGGAGGCTATGATGACGTTTTAGGAATTTTTCTCATTTCATTGTTTCCCTATGTTGTGTTGTAAGTTGTTACGATAAATTCCCTAAACTCTTGGTATTCTTGTCGCTCTTTCAGAATATACCTCCCGGAAGACCTCCCTTCCCCCATCAGGCTCCCGACTACGAGGATCAAGTGACCCACATCGAATTTAGGAATGTGGTATCTATGGTTGCCCAAGCAGTAGCTAACCAAGCTCGACCAGCTAATCCCACAACTATTGGTACTCAAGCCTCTAGGGTGAGGGATTTTACCCGGGTGAACCCTCCGGAGTTCTTTGGCTCAAAAGTGGACGAGGATGCTCAAGAGTTTATTGATGGACTCACTAAGGTGTTGACCATTATGGGTGTTAGTTCTGAGGAGAAGGCTAAGTTGGCTGCATATCAATTGATGGATGTGGCCCAGGTGTGGTATAGTCAGTGGCTAGTTGAGAGGATGGTTTATGTCAAGGTTGGGTGGGAAGAGTTCAAAATGGCCTTCCTTGACCGGTTCTTTCCTCTTGATCTTAGAGAGGCCATGTAACATCCCAAAATTTTTCAAAATCTACTTATGGTTGAAATTCTAGGATGTACTACAATTCATGTATGAGTTTTGGTGGCCACGGGTTGAGTTTAAGTGGCCGAATGCAAATTGGGCTAGTAAGTGGCCTAGAGGAAAAGTTTTGGAAGTGTACTTCAAACGGTCATAGCTTTTGATGTGGGATGAACCATGTGTGCTACCACATATCAAATTGAATCTCTTTGAGTTAGATTTGCAACAAAAGTAGTTTCCCTCAATTTGGATATCGTATGAGAGAGCTATGGCCCAGAAAGTGAGACTGTCTAAAATTCAAAAGCCATTGGAGATAGGCTCAGAAAAGTGGCCAAGGACTTTGGCACAGACCGTGAAACTTTGAACGGTCCATCTAGTGCCTCGTGTGATGTTCCCGTGAGCTTGGGGTGGCCTGGAACCACCCCTAAGACAAGTGTAGGTTGACAGAACCTTGAACTGTTCATTTGGCACTTAACGAGCCATCCACTGTCCCGTGATGTTGGACAGTAGCTAGGCCAAGGCTTGGGAATGATTTTTTAGGTTAAGTGAGGTTAGAAGGTGGGTTACACAGCCATTCACAACTTGTACGGACCGTTTAGTGGTTCTTGAAGTGTAACAAAAAGTCCTCCGAGAGTTCACGGGAAAATTTGGCTAACTACATTTGGACAGTCACTTGAACGGACCGTGTGACACCTTGACAGCACTGTATCTGTCATTTGGGTGCTGTGTTCAGTGAAACGTTCTGGTTTATTAATGGTATTTTCGTGATTTAACATTTCCCTAAGCCCCCTTTTGGTCCCTTAAGGTATCCCAAACCTCTAAATCATCCCCCAAACCCTATTCCATTCATTAGAACTATCCTATACTCTCTCTTAAGATCCTAAGGCTCTCTTGACCTACATTGAAGCTAGCTTGTAGAAATTGGGGGAGAAGACTTGGTTAAATTTGATCTTGTTGCTTGGTTTAAGGTATGTGGGACTTGATTCAAGGATCCCCTTTCATCCTTGAAGATCCTAAGAACCCTAACCCTT